>CAVNYN010285792.1:0-13733 GCA_963692815.1 Nyctanthes arbor-tristis | reverse complement strand
ACATGATTGACCAAGATCACATAGCGTGTGCTCTTCCGATCTAAATTGGCCAAGACCACACAGCAAAGCCAAAAATATTACTACATAGCCAAAATGACCAAGACCCCATAGCATGCTTCATCAAGCAATTCAAAACGGATAGAGCATTAACTAACGATACAAATGTAATAAATCAATTTTTCTTTACATAATAGCAATGCATAAAGTTAATGTTCACTTTATGAAAGACTTTAATCCAAATCCATACATATCTTGTGCGAACTTTATGAACAAAAGAAAATGAATCAAAATACTAGTTACTCACCTTTTTCCATAAAGGTTCTTTGAACAATGGACTCGCCTTTTTCAACGAAGGTTCTTTAAAAAATGGAAAATGCCTTCAAATCTTTGATATTTCTTGAACAAAAATGGTTTTTCAAGTAAGGTATATATATATATATATATATGAAATATATATATATATATATGAAAAGAGCTTTGTTTTTTAAGAGAATTAATTACCCGAAATGCCAATGAACTTTCAAAAAGTTATCTCGAATGCCATTATACTTTAAAACTTACTTGAAATGCCATTGTATTTCTAAAAAGTCATCTTAAATGCCATTGTATTTTAAAACTCACTCGATATACCACTAAATTTGTGAAAGTGTTATCCCGTTTGCCACCTCTGTTAAAAAAATATAACTGACTTGATGACACGGCTAACAGAATTTACCACGTGACATATTGACTGTTATGTTTTAACCAAGTGTTGATCGAATGGCAAATCAGATAACATTTTCTCGAGCTTAGTGGTGTATAAGGAAAGTTTTATAAAACTTTATAAAGTTTTAATGCCATTATACTTTATAAAACTTTCCTTATATGCCACTAAACTAGTAAAAATTTTATTTTATTTGTCATTTCGTAAATACCCGGTTAAAAAAATAACGTTAAGATACCACGTGGTAAATTTCGTTAACCATATCATCAAGTCCGTTACATTTTTAGTGAGACTGGCAAACGAGATAACACTTTCACAAGTTCAGTAGCATGCCGGGTGAGTTTTAAAGTATAATGGTATTTGAGATAACTTTTGAAAGTACAGTGACATTTTAGGTAAGTTTTAAAATACAATGGCATTTGAGGTGACTTTTTAAAAGTACAGTGACATTTTGAGTAATTAACTCTTTTTAAGGCAATGAGGGTTTTTGGAGAGTTTTAATTGGTGTTTTATGGCTTCATTAATTTTTGGACGAATTTCTTTAACTTTGAGCCCTTTTGTAGTTGTGAGAATTTTGTTGTATTTAACTAACAATTGAAATCCAGTATTCACAAGACTTAACAAGTGTCTTGTACACTTGGCAAGATCTAACAAATTTATTATTTTAAAAATGTCATGTGCCTTAAAACTTGGTACAAGTAGCAAGTTTAGTATTTACAAATATGACAAATGTCTTAACACTTGTCAAAACTAGCATTATTAATTTCAAAAATTTCACATGACAATTTAAAAATTACAAAAATAACCAATGTCCTCTAATTTGGTAATTTAGCACCTTGTCTCTAGGGAACGACTTGGCCAATCCTTATAATTTTTTTCGATCTTGGGTCATAAATTTCGAGTATATTTTCTTATCATTGTCAAAATAATTATCATATTGCTTAGTATATTGTTAATTTTTTACGGGATACTACAATCTACCCTCTTTAAAAGAATTTCCTCCTCGAAATTTACTAAATATTGTGGTGGCGACAGCTATTATGTTTAGAAGCATGGTAAGCGATGTTTATAAATTTTCAAGAGCACAATATACGGCTGACAGTTATTGTTGCTATGTAGGTACTTAGTAGGGAAGTAAAGATTATACCTATAGTACCTCGGGCTATGGTAATACTCCTCTAGTAGGACTGTTTTGGTTGGTTTTATTAGGACAATCTCTGGCCACATGCCCTTCTTGTCTACACCCGTAGCATACTTTCGGTCGTTTCTCACAAAGTCTACTATGCTACTTATCACATATTGGGCATTTGTTTAGTTCTTTTTCTGAGTTGAACCTTTTAATATTTGACTGACTTTTAAAATTTTCTTGGTCTCGGTTATTTCCTTTCTCCTCGTTGGTTCTGATTAGAGTTAGCTCTAGTGATTTTAGCTTCCACTTGTTCCACTAATAGTGTTCAATCCATAATAGTTGCAAAACCTGAATTTGTATTGCCTGACATTAACACATCTCTAGCTAGTTCGGGTTTTAAACCCTCTACAAATCAGTTGATTTTTAACTCCGAGGTCCCCAACATATGAGTTGCAAATCTAAACAACTCTCCAAACTTTTGGACATACTCGGTTACCATCATTTGTTTCCTTCTCAAATGGATAAATTCATTCAACTGTTGGTTTCTCGCTGTTGAGGAGAAATACTTGGTACGGAATTTAGAGCAAAATTCTACCAAAGTTAATTTCTCAATTTCTCCCATACTGATTAAAGTATCCCACCAGTAGTTTTCACTTCTCCTCAACATGAAAGTTGCATAATTCAATTTTTCATAATTGGGAACATGTGCAAAAGAAAACATTCTTTTTATGGTTCGAATCTAATTCTCAGCTTCAATTGGATCCTTGCTTCCTCAAAAATTTGGGGGTTTAAGTCGGCGAGATCGTTTTGTTGCGTCATCTCTATTTTCTTTATTATGTGACGATTCCTCATTTGAATTTTGTTGAAGAAGTAGCTCAATTTGATGTGCTTGCTGATTTGCCAACTAAGTTAATCGTTCTATAGTGTTGTTGATATTCTCGTCTTGAGACGTGTTACGATACCTGTTCATAAAGTTAATTATTACTTAAATTTTGGCATTGTAGACTAGATATATTTAATTCTTAGCAAATCATATTCTTAAATTAAATTTCTTAGATATATATATATATATATATTTAAATTTCGCATAGCATGATATATTTATTTATTCCTTCTTTTTCCAAAAATATTATACTTTAAAAGTTAAAAAATTTACTCAATGTCAAAAGCCTAAAGAAATCTTCTTAGTTGAAACAAAGGTCATTTAGATGAAAGAAATAGAATTGGAGGCCTAAAAGAACATAAAAATCAAGTTTTTTGTCGATATGGAATAAATAAGGAAGTTTAGGGGACTTCTGGTGCAATTTCAGAAAATCTGATTTTTTTTTTTTTTTTTTTGCATGGCATGGGGGCACATGAATTAACCATGTGGCCGCATTGTGGGCATCGGCGGTTGAAAAAAATTCTCTGTTGCCCGCAGAATGCGTTTCGCGATCCCTCGTGGGTATTATGAGGCCGCATAGGCTGGCTGAATTTTTTTTTTTTTTGGATGCCAGAACATTTCTTATTATGAATAGAGGCCATATGATATCTCTTAGCACTTGAAAACAAATTAAAGACTATTGTCTTTCTTTTTCATTTTTTTCCTTGTCTTGGCGACTTATTTTCATACTTTAAACACTTTCTTCCCCTCCTTGGGCAAAATCATCTTTTGCTCAAATTCAAAATTTATGTTTTCAGATTAGGATTCTAAGGGAAGATAAATCTATAAGAAAATACCAAGAGACTTTAACACTACCTCCTATGACTATGATCATGTAACCAATAAACTCTACTTTAAGGAACTATACAAAGATACATATATGACTTTTGGTAAATAGTTACTTACTTGCAAGCTAATCGGATGATGCCTTGCGGAAAGTAGGATTCGCATATAGTGGTCCTTGGAATCATTCTTTGATACCAACTTATCACGCCTCTAATTTTTATTACCATGTTATCTAGAAATATAGGTAGCTGAAGCATTTAAATATATATCTTTATTCAAAATTGAGGGCGAGACTCTACAAATACAATTCAAATACTATTATATTTAATATCATTTTGCAATAACTATTGCAGTCACCTACAACGAAACCTCGGCCACGCACCGAAGTCTCGATTACATACACGTATCTTCTTTATCCTTAGGACGATCAGACCACAAAGCTTTTAATTGAATTCCTACAAGGTTGAAAAAGGGGAAGGAACGGGTGAGTACAACCTACTCAGTGAATAATTAAATATTTTGATTCACCATTCATGTGAGAAAAACGCATTTTTGAAAAAAACATGTATTTCACAAAGCCTTTAGATGTACAAATGGGCCATATCACTAGTTAAACTATTAACCGTGGTGCGCACATAATTGGCCAAGGCCACACAGTAAGGCCACAAAGATTACCACATAGCCAAAATGACGAAGCCCATATAGCAAGGTCATGTTCCACCAAACGATTCAAAACGAGTAAATCATTAACTAACTATACAAATGTAATAAATTAATCTTTCTTTACATAATAGCAATGCATTAAGTTAATGTTCATTTCATGAAATACTTTAATCCAAATCCTTATATATCTTATGCAAACTTTATGAACAAAAGAAAGGGAATCAAAATACCGGTTACTCACCTATTTCCACAAAAGTTCTATGAACAATAGAAAATGCCTTCAAATCTTTGATATTTCTTGAGCAAAAATGGTTTTTCAAGCAAGGGTCATATATATATAGAGCTTTGTTTTTAAGGCAATGAGGGTGTTTTGGAGAGTTTTATGGCTTCTTTAATTTTTGGACGAATTTCTTTAACTTTGAGCCCTTTTGTAGTTGTAAGAATTTAGTTGTATTTAACTAATAGTTGAAATCCATTATTCACAAAACTAACAAGTGTCTTGTACACTTGGCAAGATCTAACAAATTTATTATTTTATAAATGTCATATGACTTAAAACTTAACACAGGTAGCAAGTTTGGTATTTACAAATATGACAAGTGTCTTAACACTTGTCAAAACTAGCATTATTAATTTCAAAAATCTCACATGATAATTTAGTAATTATAAAAATAACCAATGTCCTCTAATTTGGCAATTTAGCACCTTGTCTCTAGGGAACGAGTTGGCCAATCCTTAAAATTTTTTCGATCTTCGGTCATAAATTTAGAGTATTTATTCCTATCTTTGTCAAAATAATTATCATATTGCATAATTTATCATTAAATTTTTATAGGATGTTACAAGCACGGCTAATTGTAATATTCTGAAAAATGTTACATATCCTAAAGAGCAATTTATGTTAAATTTAAGGATCTAATTTATTTGGCAATTCAATATTCCTGAAAATTATTAATCTATTACTCCTAAAGTAGCGTTAACTCAAACTGATTCTAAATGTATAATTTGAAGTAGCATATATCTCAACAGTTATAGATCTTGGAAATATCTGAAACAATACTCCCTGAAGAAGAATATAAATATTCATATATTTTTGATATTGAATTTAAGACTTTACATATCATAAAGTTATACTAGTAACCAATATCACCAGATTTTAGTTAGCTGCACGTAACATATCAGCAAGAATTATTTTTCACGGGCCTTTGATGTTTTGGTTCATCTGAAATCAAATGGCTTGGGTAAGACAGCAAAAGAAGGAAACACATCTAAGAATTGTCCAAGAGCACTTAATTTCCTTCGTTATTATGTCTAACTCAAAGTTGAATACTTTATCGTCAAATATCCATATGATATATAAAAAATCAAGAATTATGTCCCACTAGTTTCATTATATTACCTGAAGCAAATGCAACATCTCATTGTGAGCCGTAGATAAAGACATGAGAAAACTCATAAACAAAGCTCTAATAGTGAGATGCATAAAGCATCTAATAATAATAGCTTATCTTAAAAAAAGCATGAAACGACATTGAGCATGTACCTGTTGTACGGTAAAATACTTTGTAGATCTCTAACTTGTAGTGAATCAAGAGGGAAAAAAGAAAGTGGAGACTAATTTCCTTGATCCTTGATTATGGTAGTTAAGTAGTGACTCATTTTGATGTTTCCGATTTCTTTGCTGACCCAAAAGGAAATATTGGTGCACCAAGCATAATCAAAAGCTCTAGAGTTGTTTGTGTTATTTTGACAAATAATACTAAATTGTAGATGATACACTTTGACAAATACAAGAGAAATTTATTGATTTTTAAAGAAATCCAATGGATATTACATTGAAATAATGCAAAAGGATAATAATATTTTTGTATAAATTCCTTTGTACCTTGCCGAAAGCAGATAAAGAAAAAATTCTTGGCACTACCATTTAGAATGCATTATATATTCATAAAAGCAATTGAGACAAATTATGTCACGAACTTGAAGTTCATTGACAAAAAAAACTTTATACTTTGACATGATAGATTTGGACATACATAAATAACTATGATGCGAAGAATAATTCATATGGATACAATCTGAATAACCATAAGTTTTTTTTAGCAAATGGTTTCCCACGTGCCGTTTGTGAGCAAGGCAAGTTGGTTATTAGACCTTCTAGTATGAAGGTTATATTGAATCTTCAATTTTCTTAAAAAGAATTCATGGAGATATATATGGGTAAATATACTTACTATGTAGACCATTTATCACTTTATGATACTGATTGATTCTTCTATTAATCATATATTCACTTGCTTTCTATTAGAAATGCAATGCTTGTTTGACTACTTACTCATAGAATAAAACTAAAAAGTCCATTTCCTCAATCAAGAAAATTTGTCTTGATAATATTAGTGAGTCTTGATCTCAAATATTTGACGATTATTACATGACAATCGGAATTGATATTAAATATTTAGTTGCTTATGTCCACACTCTAAATGGTTTAGTAGAACTGTTCAGTTAATTGTTAGACCATTATTTATAAAAACAAATCCTAATTTCTATTTGGGATCATGTCATATTACATGTTACAGTGATAGTTCGTATAAAGTTAATCATCTATCATCAGTATTCTCTCATGAGGCATATCTTGGGTTGAGAATTTGACGTCTGTTACTTAAAAAGTTTTGGTAGTGTTGTTCAAATATATTATTTGTTATATTAGACCAGAAGTTCTATATTATGAAAATTTTATTATTTGCATGATCGATTAGACCATCCCGATTTGTTGATAATAAAAACTATTAAGAATTATGTGAAGAATAGAAGATTCTTCAATTTAAAAGAATTCTCGTGTACTGTAAGTTCTCAGACAATTTGATTATTAATAATCACTAGCTATTTGGAACTAACTACTTGGAATTGAGTTCCAAATACATCTAGAAAATGTTCAGGGTGAACTATGTGGGCCCATTCACCCTCCATGTTGACTTTCTAGATTGTTTATGAATTTGGATTCACAAGATGTCACATGTCAAACTCGCAATCAGAAGCCTATGAGAATATTTGCTCAATTGATTGTTTATGAGTAAAAATTTCATATATCATGAAAGACATATGTATCTTACTAGTGAATTTTCTCTCAAAAATCATTAAATATTCATATATTGTTTGGGATATTAATTGCCTATGGTTAGCAAACAACATTATACGCCTTAATTTATTTGCCACACTAAATTGAGAACAAAAGTGATATAAATCTTTCACTTGCAGCAATTCGTATATAATATGTCAATCGAATATATGATATCCTCAATATTTAGCTTATTGTCCGAAGCTTCCATCTAAAGTTGAAAAGTTCGATATGTATAATCACCCCACCACTCGTATTAAGATGGATATTATTGTAATGTTGAGGATCTATGATGGATTTGAATCCTTATTTATATGCTTCATACATAAAGGATGAACATGCTTTCTAACTATTTCTTAAATTAAATAGTCTGTTCAGTATTAGAGGAAGGAATTTACACTTGATAATAAATATATGAAATGCGCAATTGTAATCCTGACATGTATAGTGCAAACTTAAAGTTTAAAAGATAGTACGCATTTCAGATTACTGACTGTATAGTTGCCAATAGATATACTATGTTAAATGCTCCAACTTGGATTGATATAAAATTCTGTAAGAGGATTTGATGTATTAATGATATGTCTGAAGCATGACATGCTCGATTTTAAAATTATGATCCATGAAAACGAATATAGAGTAGACACTTCTGATGGTCCTTTTGAGGTATACATTCCAGAAGAGTATATAGATATAACTAATTAAAAAGTGTCTAAAGAGGCATAGATACCTGAAATTACTGAAATAAAGGGATCTCAATAAATTATGTCTATACTAAGACCAGGTGGAATCGAGAAAAAATAATAGCTGGCTACACATGCTCATGAGCTTAATAAAGAGCGATGATGATGAATCAATTTCATAAAAATTGTTGATATTGAAAACTGGTCAGGATAAATATACAATCCTACAGATTGTTACAATGTTAATAATATAATGATCGATAGTTATGCTAAAAGAGTATTAAATATGTGGTGAATGTTATTAAAACCTGAAGTTTTATTTGACTGGTAATATATGAAAATATGTCATTAGAGTTGATATGCTTGAATGGAGTATATAAAGAACTTAAAATTCTTGTATATATTGTTAGTTAATATGAGGGTGATACATGTTATATTCATTTTTCCGTAACTAGGTTTTGTTCTAATGTGTTTTCTTTGCAAAGTTTTAATGAGGCCACATTGATGACGTATCCAAAGAATAGTGTACTCTTTTTCCTTTACTTGGATTTTTTCCTACTGAGTTTTTTCCATGTAAGGATTTAACGAGGCATATTCTTTGTACAATAAATATCTTTGATATATATGATATTAACCCTCGGTATTAAACTCCAAAAGAGTTGATATTACTTGAAGAAGTATTGAAGATATTGGAGAGATATGGAAAGCTCAACCCGAGAACCATTGTTGTTTGAAGTCAGGGGAACAGTTGTACTATTTTTTGTTCGACCAGTTTTTGTCCAACTTGGTTTTTCTGACAAGATTTTAATAAAGCAGCGCTTAGACGCTCCAAAGTTGATCAGAATTAATTGTATTCTTTTCTTTAGTTTGGTAAATTTTTTCCACTGGGTCTTTCCAGAACGAGGTTTTTGATAAGACAATTATTGTATAGAATAATCACTCAAGAGGGAGTGTTGCAAATAATTATTGCATTTAGTGAATGACTTTTGTGCCTCTGAAGCCCTAGACTTGTACCGATAAATAGGTTGCTGTGGTTCTTATATTGGAATACAATTCAAGAACTTTCTCTCTAATTTTTCTCTCTATTTTTCCATTATTTTCTTCTAGTTTATAACATTTATTTTATTTTTTCCTAATAAAAATTTACGGTACTTTCCCATTTTAAATGAATTTTTATTTTTAAGATGTTAATAATCAATAAAATTAATTGGAATTTTGTTAAATCAAGAAAATGATACTAAATTTTTTATTTTTAAGGTACAAAGAGTTAATTTGGTTTGGGGAATTATACCTTGCTCTCTATTTTAAAAAATTGGTTTAAAGTAGGTTTTTGGGTCTCATCTACGGGAACTACGACCATGGTGAGTGGTCCCCTCAAGGTTTTGTAAATTTTCTTGAAAAAGTCGCGTCCACAAGTTATCAATATCTCAACTTTGGCCTCAAGGGCCTTATGATTTTTGGGATGACTGGTACTACTTGGCCAAGGTACAGCGATTTTCTCGCCTTTTTTATTTGATAAATTTTACGGTAATTGTTTATTTTATTTTTAACAAAAATTTTTGAAAATGAACTCAGAGAAGATTTGAACCTGTGACCATTTGGTTTGACAACTAAACTTTAACCATTTTGCTATTTATTTTGTTTGTTAATATTTATCACTAATAAGTTAAAACACCAAATCTGAATTGTCAATTCTAAAACAAATTCTAATACATTATAATTCGTTAATTCACCATCTCTATCGTGTATATTAGTGAGTTTAATGTTAATTCACTAATATGTTATATTAGACAAAGGCATATAATCAAGTAAGGCAATAATACAGAAGCCAAATGAGATTCCAAGATTTCGAATAGACAATCAAGGACAATCATTAATGGGTGAGTACAAGCATAAAGGAAGAAATAAATTTCAAATTTTCAAAGAACTGATGGCGATATTTCAAAGGAAAGTCTTAGCTAACGGTTTCTCATGTTATCAAAGGGAATTTTCATGGTTGATTTATTCTTGAGAATAACACAAAACAAAGCTTAAGATCAAGTGATGAGTTAACAAAATTTAAGATCTCAAAATTAAGGGTTCATTAGTGCCAAAAAAAGGGAAATGTTTTCAAGTCCAAGTACAAAGCAATAGGACTATTGTTGACGAATAGAACACAATGAGTTTGTTAGGAATATATAGGGCAAAAGGAATAATGTCAACCAATTATAAGCAAAAGGTCATATTCAAGGAAATACAATTTTCAGGCTATAAGTGTTAGGTCTAGCAAAAGAACCTTTGAGTGACTCAGATAGTTTACCTGGATAGATCAGATATAGCCTTCTTAGGCAAGAATTGAAAAGATATTATTTCAAGAGCTTGAGGGTTTAAAATTGTATCAAGAAGAAATCATGTTCAATAAAGTAAATTCTTGGTTTAAAGAACATTGGGAATATTATCTAAAGAAAGTATTTCGAGATATATTGAACCAACATGCAAAGGTCGGTTGGAATACAACAATGAAGGAGGCAATGGCCAAATTGAAGGGCATTATAAGGGCCATATTTCATACTTCAGAGTGTAGGTATATTTGTATACTTCCTTGGAGTAATCAATAAGCATTCAGATTTGGCAAATCAAATTTCTTGATTTGAAAAGTATTGGTAATTTCAAGAGTTTCTCAATAGTTTGATGAATCGTGTGATGGATGGTGATTCTTGATGATTTAAGGGGCCGAATCGCATTCAAAAGAAGTCAAATTCGGCAAAACAAGAGCAAATGTTTCAGTATACATTGAAACGATGTGTAAAGATTTATTTTACATAACTATGAGAGAGGCAATAGATCAAATCAAAGGGTATAACTACGAGAGAGGCAATTGATACATATTGAGCAATCTTTCATTATTCGAGTTTAGGCAAGCTTATGTTTTGCCTTAGAGTATTTAATAATCAATAAAAATCACTGGTCCAACAATAATTCGAACGAAGTTGGGAAATTGAATTCAAGCCTCTTGCCATGTCCTTGCCACATTTACTTTCCAAATATTAAATCAAGAGATCAAAATAGGATTAAAATTTATCATGATTCTCAGCCACTTTCTGTAGGTATCGCCATTTTTAGGAACACTTAGTCTAGTAACTCAAAACAATTCTATCAATTCATTAGTCAAGACAATTTCATCAATTCATTGAGTAAATTCATTCCACTTACATGGGCAAATTCTTAATGGGCTATGAGTTTAATTCATGGCTCAAAATTTATCAATCAAATTCTTAACAAATACTTTCGTTAAATCTTTTGGATAATTCTCAATAAATGAGACTTATAATGTTCATAAAATAAACATCAATTTGTTTCTCCATTAGCCCAAAATCGTACTTTAGTAAGTTGATCAAAATGAAAAAATTTTCTCAATCATCATATTCAATGACAAAATTTGGTGCACATGTTGGCAATTTTATAACATAGTCAAAAGTTAAAATTTCAAGAATCAATAACGGAATTAGTACAAAATTCAAAAGTCAAAAATTTCAAGAGCCAATGGCAAAGTTAAAGCACAAATTCAAAATTAAGTCCAAGCAAGAAGAATATTGAAATTCAGGTTAAATTTGAGTGCAAAAGACCAAAAGAAAAATTTTCAATAGCAATTATGTGAAAGACATAGTGTTTGTGGCCAAAAAAAACTTTTTATAAGTCTTTCGGGCTAACATAGAAGAGACCATGAAATTTGGAAACCCAATTGCAATTTTTCTAGAAAAATCTACAACTTTGAACTGATCTGGACAAAATCAAGAAGTTCAGGGACTTGACAGCAATGTTTTCAAAATATCTGGCCCATGACCGCTTTAGGCGTGGTGCACCCACAGTGAGCCTCTGTGTGGCCGCGGCCGGCCAAAAAATTCTTTTGGCCGCGGCTGCCCGCGGAATGCTTGCTTCGGGTGTCCGCGGCCTATGCGACCGCACTGTTCATTACTGTGCGGCCGCACAGTGAAATTTTTTTTTCATGTCTTGTGCATATATTTTTGATTCCAAAAATACCATTAAATACAAAGAGAAACCATATAATATCCTTTAAGATAAACTTTAATATTTGAAACCAAAGTGAAACTTATCATTCTTCCTTTTCATTTTTCTTAATTTCATTATTCTTACTAATATTGTTGTCAAACAAAATTGTTATCAAGGCGTAATACCTTTAATTCCATATGTTATTTATTATGTTGCATGACTCATTTCTTCAACTTTTCTTGAATTAGCAAGATCAAACATTTCTAATGAAGAAGATTGAATAATGTATACCAATAAGTCATATATTTCGTTTGACTTCAATTCCCCATAATTCTATCATGTACAAATGATTCATATGTTGGTAAGTATTAACTTACTAGCAAGCCGGTTGGTGGATGCTTCGCGCAGAGTAGTTTATGCATGTAGTGCCCCTAGAACGTTGCTCTGATACCATTCTGTCACGCCCCCGTTAACTTTACAATATTTTCCGAATATCTTATGGAAATTTACAAATTCTATAGCGGAAGCTTTTATTCAAATAACGGGGACGGGACGTGCGAAACAATTCAATTCATTTTATCTTACAGAGTTTAATAGACAAAGATAGTTTCATAAGTTAACAAATCGTCAATCTTTTAAAGAAACATTAACGCTAGGTTTTTCAAGAAAAGATATGGAACACAAGAAGTTGTATTGATAGATATATTTGATTGATTTCCAAGGTGTGCTAAATCATTAGAAAACTTTTACAATGAAAAGTAGAATTCAAATAAATATAAAGATTATATATCTCTATTGTTTCATATGTTATAAGATGTAAAACATATATATTATAGAGATGGGCATAAAAGTATTAAATTCGTGATAGTTTCAAGAACAGGTTTACACCACATGCACAACTCTACTCCCATTTGCGAGCACGATCCAACATCAAGCTTGCCCTGCTTTTCAATTGTTATAACTCCAATTATCTACAAAAATTGTAATAAGTGGGGAGTGAATACAACGTACTCAGTGAATAACACCATCCTTTGATTCACCTTTCGTTTATAAAACTCATTTCCAATAAAATCATTGCATGTGCAAAGCTTTTCAATGCACAAAAGGTCCCTATCACTAGTTAAACTACTATCCGTAGTGCGCGCCAGATTCATATCAATTCAATTAAGTGGATCCACAATGAACCCCGGTAGACCCATACCGAGATTCCAATTCAAAACAAACACCACACTAATCTTCCCTATTCCGGAATCATTGAATAGGTCATAGTGTAGGAAACAATTCAGAATGGCTAAGGCTATACAATCACAATGCAATTCAAAACGGGTAGAGTATTAACTAGCGATACAAATGCAATAAACCAATATTTCTTTCAATAATAATGCATTCAAATCCATGTTTGTCTCATCAAAATCATCAATCAAATACACACTTATCTTATCAAAACTTTATGCATGTAGAAAAGGAATCAAAGTATTAGGTTACCCACCTCAAATATTCTTCGAATAATCCACGTGAAGAAGTATCCTTAAAGTTTTGATATTCCTCAATTAAAGCTATCTTTCAAGCTATAATCCTTCCATATATGGTAAGGGACTCTTTTCAAATGACAAATATGTATTTTGGCGGGTTTTTATTGGTTTTCTCCTTCCTTTGGCTAAGTTGGACGAATTTTGGAGTCGGAAGAGAAAATGAAATAGTTTTGAAAGCTTTGAAACCCTTAGCCCCTTTATATAATA
>CAVNYN010285788.1:0-14680 GCA_963692815.1 Nyctanthes arbor-tristis | reverse complement strand
TCTTGGGTTGTGAGAATCAAACAAAGTCTAGATTGGATACACAGAGACAAAGATAGACTCAAAAAATGGGTGCCATTCTCTATTTAGCTTCCGTTCTGTTCCATTGAGTCTCTTTATTACGATCGGCTACCATGCATATCTTTGGCATAACTTGAAGCACAAACCCGCATTAACCTCCATTGGCATGAGCTTGTTAAAACGAAGGGCATGGTTGAAAGAGCTAAATCAGGCAAGTCTCTCTTATGAGTCATTCAATTTTGTGTTACATAGACAGACAAGCTTTTAACTTCTTCTTTCTTATGGGTTTTCTTGCCCAGGGAGACGATAAAAAGGGCATGTTAGCAGTACAAAGCTTGAGAAACACATTAATGGCCACTATTCTTACAGCTTCAATCACAATGATCATCACAGTCTCATTAGCAGCTCTAACAAACAACACATTGAAAGCAACCCCTCTCTTTAGCAGCCACTTTTTCGGGTCTAAATCGGGGAGGATTCTTGTACTGAAATTTGGTTCAACTTCAATATTTCTTGTTACAAGTTTCTTGTGTAGCTCTATTGCACTGGGCTGTTTGGTAGATGCCAATTTCTTGATAAATGCAATAGGGGAATTCTCACCAGCTCCTGGATATACAGAGACAGTATTAGAAAGAGGTTTTACTATGTCTATGGTGGGAAATAGGGTTCTTTGCATCAGTGTCCCTCTCTTGTTATGGCTTTTAGGCCCTGTTCCTGTGGTTTTGTCCTCCATGGGACTTGTTTGGGGACTCTATCAACTAGATTTCGTGAGAAATATCTCAAAATCATGTTTCGTGTAGTCTATTTGGTAAGGCGAATGGTTTTAAGACTTGGACTCCATCTTAAAAGGTCAACCTATTAAGAGGAGTAGCTCAAGTGCTTTATATATTGGTTTATATTTTTATAATTATTTGATGTGGGATTTACATCATATCTTTAACACGCCCCCGTAAGATGGTGGCTCATTGGAGCAGACCATCTTGAAATCCGTGTGCTCATTTGAGCACGTCTTTAACAAATGGTATAATAGTGAAGTTGTGAGGTAGGAAATTAAATTAGAATCTTGTTTGACTTAATGTTAAAAGCATAAAAATGTTTATATGCATGCTTGTTGGGGGTATAGTGAAAAATGCATCAGAGTTTTTGTTTTTGTGCATTACATTGTAAATTCTAATTAGTCTAGAAACTGAATATTTATTGAAGTACTTGTTTTCTTGCCATTTCGTCCAATTTTTATCATCATTCTTCAATTAGGTAACACGTATAGTTTTCTTGATGATTATTTATACTCGCCAAGTTTGGTATTGTCGGGGCTTCACCAATTAGTGTTTGGTAAACCTTTTTATTAAAACTATTGTACGGTTTAAACGCAGTTTTTAATTGTCGTTGTGCCAATTTATACTCATTAAAAAGTACACTATTTAAACCTTTGTTTATTACTATATGGTATCCTTATTTTTTTCCTTTTATGAATAATAATACGTAATATATATGTTATTTCAGAAATAATTACAAAATGTCGACAAGTAATAACTGAAAGTGAAAATTTATTTGAAATTCCTTTTTGAGGGAAAAAGTTATTTGAAATTAACCAATTAATAAAATATACAAAAAATTAAAACAAAAGAATATTGTACAATCAAATAAACTATAATTCAATGAGAAAATTTAAATAAAATATATTGTTATATAAGATGATTTGTAAATTTTCTCTTTGTTTTTTTCTTTTTTGAAGTTTCAATATCTTTATTTAATATATATATATATATATATATATCAAAAGGTATAGAAAAAACTAAATATAAAGTTTAGTTATTATTAATTAGAGAAGCTAAAAGTAGAAGTTGAGCAGCTATTTTTCAGCTGCTTCTCAAAATCTACTGTAAGATGGCATTGCTTCCTCAGTAATCATTTTTTTTTCTAAAATTTAACGAACACTTTCATCAAATGTGCTTCTCAAAAAGGTAGAAGTTGAGCATCAATAGCAACCCCCATTGGAGTAAAGTTAAACTAATTGAGAATCACTTTTTGGACTCCCTACCCCTACTATATTTAGTTGATTACAAAATTAAGTAATATTATCGAATTCCAACTACGTAGCCATAAATGATGTTTTTTCAAATTTCAATTGAACATAATTTCGAATAAAATTGTGCATTTAAATGCATATTCGAAATACTTTGCTTCACTCTAAGTTGAAAAGATAGTTTGATCAATAACAGTGGTATAACTTATAGGTGTAGTACGCAAAATACATGAAGCTTGAAAATCAATGGACCTCTTCGCGATCTCATATTGAATGAACTTTAGAATTTGCACGTCTCTCAAGTGAGTTTTACAGTCTTGTATAACCAATGCAAACTTGAATGAGTGATCTTCACTGATCGAGTGAAGTAATTTATATGTAATAGTTAATGTCAGTCTTCATATATAAAATGTCAAAAAGTTTTACTTTACACTAAAAAAAAAAGTGTAAAAGCCAAGTGTATCATGCAACATGTGCATGTTGAGACACATTACAACAAAAATGAATAATACGCTTGAAGAAAACACATTATATTTGAAGAAAACACAAATGAACAACACACATGACTATTATTAACATACATTACATTTGAAGAAAAATTGCAATACGAATGAATAACACGCTTCATTAGATGATTCTTAATTCTTATCCAATCAAAACTATAAGAAAATTACATAATGACATGTAACATTATCATGAACAAGCCCCCTTGATGATAACCCATTTTTAGTACAATCTGGAGATTATAGTTGTGAAAATAATAAGTCGAATTTAGATCAAATAATCTGATAACGAGGTGCCTTTAACACTAAACAAACCCCTCTTGAGTAACATAGGGTAATTGAGAAGTTAAAGAAAGGAAAAATTTTGCATAAAGTTTAAGCAGAAAAAATGGGATATATAGCATTTACATAACATTGTCACTGATACACATGTAAAAAAATAAGAACAAATCACAGAAAAATCTGATTTCAGCAATCTTACCCAACAAAAAAAAAAAAAAAAAAAGAACCTAACGTTAGCGTCCTTTTCTTGACCGCCCATCTAAGAATTGCTCCCAATCTTCAGAGCACTACGCTTCCTAAGCCTTCTAGATGAACGAGTCAAATAGAAACGGTTCTCCCGAGCCGTCTTATACAGAAAAAATGAAAATATTTTAAGTTAAGCGTTGACAATTTATTTTAAAAAGAAAAGACCTTTCTTGAATTTAATTAACATTTCTACCACATATCGTTGGCCAGTTTCAACTGACGGGTGGTGCTTGGCCACCAAGTCCCAGGACCGGTGGCGTTTGGCCATCAAGTCTCGCGGCATTGTCGGTGCAAATCACTTTTAGTAAGGCTTTAAGAACAAGTTGTCTTTGATTCAGCGACACAACAGTATTTTATGTGACGGCGGTAAACAAAACTCGTATGCCATTAATTATTTCCTGAGACGCATACGGTTTGAAGTGCTGATTAAGCCAGTTGAAAACTTGAATCATGTCATTGAACGGCACACAAAAACCTTCATTGACGATCAAGTACGTGCGGTGGTAAAACAAGTTCTCCATTGCCTCATGAGAAATAAGTGAGATAATGAGTGGAGTTGAATGATGGAGATTTGTGCAGTAAATGCGGTCTTATAAAATTTGTGAATGTGATTAATTTGACTAATTTTTATTTAAAAATAGAATTAATTTGCAATAACACTCATTAATTAATCAATAGCGAAAATCGATTATTTCTTTCAATATAATATATATATATATATATATAAAGGCACTTAAATGCTCTTCATTGTTTTTCCCGCCTAAATTCGGTAAGCCTTGTGGTACCTTTTAACTTTTTTTTTCTGTTTTATTTTTTTTTTCCATTCTTTTTTTGGTTGGCGTCCATTCTGAAAACCCCTAATTTGCAACTTGTGGACAACGGAATGCACTTTGGCTTCACGAATCTGCATTCCAGTCGAAAGCAATTGAGCAAAAGGTTTCTTTTCCTGTGATGAATATTCCTTCCGTGATATTTTGCAGATCTCTTTGTTGCTTTTGGCGGCCGCTGCGGTTATTGTATCTCCGGAGGCTGCGAAGATAATGAACTAGATTGTTAGAAGGTAATCAACCGCTTTCTCAATTCAGTATCACTCGAATTTTCTTTCTATGTCATTTTTTTTTTACGCCCATCACAGACTCTTCTAAATCGGCCTCAACGTATTTTTCCTTTTTTGAGGGGTTTCTAATGTAGTTTCAAATGCCACATTGTTTGGAAAATTCGATGAATTATAGCTGGAAAATGGTAAATTCAATTTCGTATAATTTTATGTAAATTATTCATAAGAAAAGGTTAATTTGAATCAACTTTTAGTCATAGCTAGATGTGGATTTTCAGCCATGTTTCTGGATTCAGGTATATATACTTATCGATATCAATTAGTACTACAGCCTATCTTATCCATTGCAGTTGTATGGTGTGAAGTTCAACTTCTGAAAGATGAAGTTGGAATCTACCTTCCAAATTGATAATGGTTCTGACATTGAAGCATTCTTCCCAAACAGCCGGAAAAGTATCATGTGAAAGGGTTCTTTTGCAGGGATGGTTTTATATTGATTTTACCCTGAATGTCCTAACACCTATAATTGATGGCTTAAGTTCAATTTATGGCTGCGCATCATTGTCTAGGTTACTTAATTGTGTGTCCTGAATCTTGCCATTTTATATGCATATTTGAATACTATTGGACACACACTAAGCTCTTTTTTTATTGGAAAATACTTTTGGCTTCAAATATGAATAGTTATTATAAAATTAATAAGATGCAGTTTTGTTTTTCTTTTTGTATATATTTATATTTTTTGACAGTCAAGACTTTCTAATTTGTGTTATGAAGGGTGGTTAACAAAATTGAAAGGTGAATATAGTCATTATGAAATTTTTCAAAATTTTAGAATAGTTTCTTTTTCTTTTTTGATGACATTATAAATGACAATTCCCGTGCACATTGCAATTAAACCTTGATTATGATTTTGGAACATTTATTAATTTGGATCGTAACCTAACTTGCCTCATGCATGGGTATGACACTTCCCCTGGTGTTCTAATTTATTTATTTATTTATTTTTAATTTATCCAATTTCTAACATGAGAAAACAATCTCTAGAAACTTTTTGACTTGACAAGCATGAGGTGCAAAACTTAAAACTTCTCACTTCATCTACCATTGTTTACAGAATACTTGGCACTCATAATTGAATGTGGATACTAGAACCCACAAATGCATGTACGGGGCTTCAATAGCCATAAATCATCAAGAAACTCTTTTTTATTATTATTATTTTTTTTAAATTCTCAAATTGACAGAGTGAAACTTTCAATTTGAATGTGGGTCTTGCCCAAGATATTGACTTGATCATATTACCTTGACATTTATAAGTCTGAGTTTAGTGTTTCTTCTATAATCTTTATATTATTCCTGTTGTTTAGCTACATATGTTTTACTGTGGTGGATTCCAATTTGAAATAATATACTGATCTTTTGAATTTTTTAGTTATTTTGTTGGTTTTATATTTTTACAAAAATAGACGTTTTAAGAGTTTATTCATGACTCAAGTACGAAATTGTGATTTGATACATCTTAAGGGGAGCATGAAATTAAGGTGAATGGTTCAAGAAAAAAACTATGCCTTCAGTTAACATTGAAAAGTGTATTTAAAAGAGAATATTATATATTTCTAAAGGTTTTTGTTCTAATTTCTTCTCTCATATGTTTCTTTTTAAACAGATTCAAAACTTTTAAAGGTGAGCTAGCAACTGGTGAGTCTAACCATTATTCTTCATATTGTTATAAGATTCTCAAGAAATTCCATTCCCGTCATTAAGTTGTCAACACTTGGCTTTATGCATTATTAATTTTTACTAAATATTCAGTTAGGTGGATTTGATTTATATGATGATGTTGTTTAGGAGGAGTTAACTCTTATAGCCTTCATCAATCTCTTATTCAGATTTGGCTAATTATCAAAATTTGGGTTCGTTCAGAGAAACAAGTGATCAAAGACATTAGTAGCTGAGCCATTGCTTTTATCAAGTCTAATATTCGTATTGGCTGCTGATAGTGGATTCTTGAAATGTAATTGTGATGTTGAGGGGTTTTAGGGCACCTATACGTTCTTGAATGCTAAAAAGTGGGAGTTTTCTTGATTCCACTATAAATTTTTTGTTCAATTCAAGAATGTATATATTTATAATTGATTATTATCTTATTTGTTGGGGATTTTATAGGTGAGATGAATGCTAATATGAGAAATGATTGAAGTGAATGCCAAAGACCGTCACGAAATAATTGCTAAGAGAATCTACATCAAAGAATGTTGTCTCCTCAATAATAATAATAATTATTATAATTATTATTATTATAATACTCATTTGGGATGCACTTTTGAAAATGTAATGACTTTAATATCATACTCTCAATCGACTAAGCATACTTGATTCTTTTTTATCATTGACTTCTGCAATGCACTGTGTCTTTATAAATTTGTGTGCTATCTATCCTCTTGATCGACGCTCTTCCGATCTCTGCATCAAGTCAATGTATTGAGATAATTCCTTTTGAAACTACAATGTAATATATATTGGATTCCTTTTTTATTTTTAAATAATGATAAGTTTTAGCTTTATTATATTTCTACTTATATCTTCTAGAATATATCTTCCCCTGCAAAGCACGGGTATAGCACTAGTATAATTACCGCTGGTCAGCAGCGGTTGTATCCTTCTTGTTGGTGCGCTATCCTCTCAACCAAGACAACTGAGGGTTTGAGAGATTTATAATACTCCATCTGTCTCAAAAAGATAATCTCATAGCTATTTTCACAGGGATTATGAATAATGGTTAATATAGTTGAAGTATTAAATGTTACCTGTATTTTTACAAATATATTCTTGTGTCTAATTAATTGTTAGAAAATACTTTCAATGCTAGTTGTTGTGGAGTAATAATAAAATATTAATTAAGGGTATGTATGGAAATAAAAAATAAAAAATGTTCAATATAATAATTAATAGATTATTTTTTTAAAATGGATGAAAATGGTATATTGAATTATTTGTTTGGGAAGGAAGGTGTACAATTTATATAAATGGGTTTGAAATGGGCCTTTTTTCTTTTGGAGACTTCCCCCAGATATCCTGCATTTGGGCCGAGAGTTGGACAATGCAGCCGAAGTAATGGAGTCCACAAATTTCATTCTATTTCGACGGGTTGTTGTTGGGTTCCATTTTGGTTAATTCGTTTTCCTTTTTTTTTTTTTTTTTTAATCATCAAACTCACTCAAATACTGTTAAACCACATGAGTTTTGGCCATTCAATTCTTTTTACGATGTCACCTTAATTTTCATATATTTGTAACTTTTTAATTAAATATAACTTTTCTATTTGTGACTTTTTAATTAATCAATTATTTTATATGTCGTCTTGAAAGTCATGTATAGGAGGAAAACGTAAGATTCAAAATCGCATGTGTTGTCTTAAAAAATCGCACACGTGAAAAATCACGTAGAAAGATATATTTTTTGAATGAGATATATTTTAAGCGCACAAATCACAATAAACTCATATATGAGTAGATAGGATGAATGGATTTAAAAGAAAAAAGGATGAAAAAGAAATCCTCAAACAGGTACTTCCCCTTTCTTACTTTGATTTGGCCCAAGGTTCTTCCTTTTTCCAAATTACATCTGAAGGTTCCTTCGGCTGTGTCCCACGGCTGTGTCCCACCATCAATGTCACGCATTCCAAATCCAAAAAAAAAAAAAAAAAAAAGGTTTTCTGTTTTTATTTCCGATTTTCAAAATTTGTTAAAAACGCGTTTAGCTTGTCATTTTGGAAAATTTTGCAGAAAAATTGTTTGACCATTTGTAGGGAATTTTCTTGTGGATCATGTTGTATAAGTACTATTCATAATGAGTTTATTTGTATTTCTAACTTTACAAAATGACTAAGGGGCTTATCCTAGTGGTAAAGACGCTCCTCATCAGAAAGCTTATCAGGATCGCATTTTTGGATCGATCATTGGAAAGGTTTTACAAATTGAATGGAGGATCGTAAGATTCTGTGAAACAATGCTTTAGAAATAGTACATCCATCTCAAAAATATGACCCTATTATTTTTTCACATAGATTAAGAAAATTCATTTAATAGTATTAGAAAAGTAAATGTTAACATCATTTTTACCTATTATACATTTTCATTTATTAATTATTCCATTTTAATAACTCTATTTTTTTATAACTATACATATTAAATAAGGACATATAAGAGAACTAATATTTCAACTACTTTTTAAAAAAGAAACCAGACTATATTCTGAGATGAATGGAAATGAAAAACTGAACTATATTTATGAGATGTAGGTTGTAATTTTTAAGGCCTAATATAAAAATTAAAGTTAATAATTAACAAAAATAAAATAATAAAAAAGTAATATTCACTTTTTTTTTTTGGGCAACCAAGTAATGTACACATTTTCATCAACTGTATAAACAATAAATAATTAATTTTTGTCAAAATAATAATTCAAAAAAATTTCTAATTGCAAAATATAAATATTCAAACTTATGTAAATAGCTGTAATGAAAAGGTTTACTTCATTTATATCAATGGGTAGAAACAAGGCCTTATTATACTTCAAACTTAATTTACTTCTGACAATATAAAATATATATATATAAGTCTTTTATGAATAATTTAATACATATATATATATATATATATGTCTATTAGAGAAAATATACTACAATGTTCAGATACCAAACAAACCCCTTGGTGATTTTGTCTTGATCCTTTCGAAGAAATCTTTATTAGTAATGAAAACGAAAGTTAAATATTAATATTACGTTACATGGTATAAGGACCATATCATCTATACATTACATCAAACCTAGTAATAACCAGACAAATTACAACTGTCGCTCAATATTCAAGAAAAACATCATCAATTAAAACGGACTCTATCATTCGATCCATGTCCTTACTAAGAGTGCTACCTGAACAAGAATAGACGTCAGAAGAAATCACATCCCCTTGATCAGATCCTGATGAAATTGCAGTCAATGGCCCAGATGTTTCGTTGAACCTCGTGATATCATTTGCCGAGATGAAGAAATTCGACGGTCCCGATTGGTCGTTGGCCAAATTTCCAGCTCGTTTCTTGTTTCCCTGCTCCACTGTCTCACAACTAGGGTTGTAATTTGGGGACTCAAAGTTCCATATAGTTTTGGAGGAATTATCCCTTGCAGGGGGGTCCATGATAATAAGTTGAGATGTTTTGAGTGAATTTTTGCAAGTGTGATTATCATAGTAAGTTGTCCTGAATTTTGGTGGATCATCTTGAATTTGTTGGACATGTTTTGTAGCTGGGCATCCTTGCTCGAACCTATGTGTGCACCGGAAGTAGCTTCTGCATTTCAAAACGAAAAAAATAATCAGCTCCACGAGTTCACAAAAAATAATCACGCCTTTGTCAGACGATATGAAAAGCGATCGAGGACAATTTTAAGATAAGTGGCGACGATGGATCTTGTGTCCAACCACAAGAGATCGATTGTGCTCCATTACTTTATGGATCTTTTGTTCTCAAAGGGCTTGATGAAAATAGAAAGAACAAGCTGGTCATATTATTGGTCAATGAACTGGATGATAGGCCAAGATTTGATTGATTCAAAAAGACAACTCATTTCAAATAATGGAAGGACAAAGATTTTGTGCCATCTTCCAAATATTCAATAAAAGAAGTAATTACTGTGCTCAAGACCCATTGGGATCTTTTTTTTTTCAGAAGGCCTTTGTTGCTTAAATTAGCATATTAAGAAGAAGGAAATATCTTGAATCTGATTGACTAACAGAAAGACTAAAGAATATTTAAATTTGCTTTAGATAAAGAATTCTTCCTGTAACAAACGTCTGGTGCTATAACTGTAGTAGATACCGAGTATGTGGTGGTGATGTTATCTGTAGAACCATGATTTTATATTAGAAAATCACGTCAACGGCTAGTTGCATCGCACCTCATCCGTTTCAGAAAAACTTCATTTCTTAAAAGGGGTATATTTTTGAAGGACCAGATCTGGATAACATACAATCAACAAAAGACCAAGCACATCTTAACTTAAATTTAATTATACCATTTAGTTCTACCTATTATCGAAGCGATTTCGTAGGAAAAAAGAAAAAATACCTTGGATATTTGGCATGGAGGATGTCCTTTTGGCCATACTTCCTCCATGCATGGCCATCATCAACCCAAGTAGTGCTCACCTTAATGCATCTCTCCGAAGTTTTCCTGCAAAAATTTCTTAATTATTAATCAAATTTAGAGGGCATAATTAATTAACAAATATAGATTACCACCAAAAAAACAAAGATTTTTTACTTTCTCTTGTAACATCCTCTCCGATCTTTCCGTACAGGGTTCCTGGTACTCTCGCCGGTGCTCTTCCGATCTTCCGGCGGCCATCCAAACAAGGAGAATCCACCTCCGGGACTTCGGAAACCTCATCGGACTCGCCAGATTCTATCTTCGAAAGACTGCGATTAAAAGAATCCAAGATTCTGTTCACCAGAGATATTGATAGACCAGTACTATCACCTTCGGTTGATTTATGCAGCAGCAGCTGTAGCTGCTGGGCGAACTTCCGGCCACGAATCAACTCTCCGATGACCATTTTCCTGCCAGAGGCTTTACTTGTTAGGAAATATGACTCCATGACTTGAGTGTCCGCAGATTTCCGGGACCGGATGGGACAAATTTATGCAAGCAAAGCAAAAGGCATCCTTATATCTTTGAGGAATAATTAATAATTAATAAATAAATGCATAAAGATTAAAGTAATTTCCTTGAAAGTTCATCTGGATTTGAATTTCCTATCCTACCGGCGCGTTTATCTCGATTAATAAATTCCATCACGTGTCACAATTCTAGGGTGAATTACACGTACCGTTTACAATCTTTAAATTCATTTGTAATTTTGTCTCCAACCTTTCAATCTCGACGAGCAAAGCTCCCAGCTATCAAAATTGGGTAATTTATGTAAATAGACCCTGTCGATTAGTGTTAATGCAAAAATTGACCCAATAGTTTCTCACATGGTGATTTTTAATGTATAATTGTCCCTTGCAAAAAAGAACTTACTATCCAAAATTTTTAACTTTGTTATTGAAGTGACATTTTTACTCTTAATCTAAATTAAAATATAAAAATAAATATTTATATTTCTTGTAGGATTTCAAAGAGAGATGTCATATATGAAGCTTCTTATAATTGGTTGATGTGGTGGTGGGAAAGTAATATTATAATGGCAAAAAATATTTCACAGCTTCTGTTAGAAATTCTAAAAAATATTTTAATTAACTGAAAAATTGAAAAAGTCCAATTTTTTTTGTGATGGTAGGGAAGTAATATTATAATGACAGTTGAATTTGGTAAATCAAAATATAAATTTTTGTCTTTATGTTTTACTTGAAATTAATGGTAAAATACCTTTAAAAATAATTATATTCTAGAAAACAAGAAAATAAGGGTAAAAATTATCATTTTAACAATAAAAATTGACAAATTTAGACAATAATGACCTTTTTGCAAGGAATGATATACATTAAAATTGAAATCACCAAATTAAAAAATATATGGTCTATTTCCATACTGACACTAATCGATAGTCCATTTACTTAAATTACCCTTCACTTCAAATTTCTTCTAACAGCAGTCAAAATAGATAAGCGCAAGGTCAATATATAATTCGAAGTAGAAATTGTGAAAACTTTTCTAACACGTCAAGAAAAGATTGGTGACTGATTTTACATAGCAAAATAAGTAGGAATCAATCATACAATTTTATCAAAGTCATTTTGCGCAATCCCCAGTGAGCTTCAGACCACATGCAGATATCAACATCACAAACGCGCGATATTTAGCGCGTCCGGAAATCTTTCTTGCGCATTAATGATGACGTATTGATTTTTCGTCACAGTTTACGTCACGAAATGCCACCTGGATTGAAAGTATTATTATTAATTTTTTTTTGCCAGAAGGGCAAAAAAAAATTATAACATCAAATTACATTATTTATAAAATAATATCATATATTATAAAAAAAAAGTCTGTAATATAATATCTGAAATTTGTAATTACATTATTATTATTATAAAGAATAATTCTAATTGGACAAAATAAGGTATAAAAAAGTAGACAAGCAAAGTATTTGGCAATTATCCATATTATAATATGGATTATAATCTACTACGTGTCATTATTTTATTAGTTACTTTTTATAAAAAAGTAAAAAACTGCGGCTTGACTTTTACTTTTTAACTTTTTGAAAAAAGTGAAACCAGTGAAATGATGGCATGTGACAGATTATAATCTAGATTATAATTCAAGTGAGTTGCCAAACACTCTAAAAATAGACATGTGTGATGTGTGATTGATGTTGATGTAAAAGTGATGTGATGTGTTAAAAAATAAAATTGTATCATATGTAAGTTTTGTTAGAATTTTGCTATAAACTTTTGTTCAAGTAGCATTGTCCTATTATAAAATAATCAAAGTCTATCGGAAAGTTGTCAGTGGCAGCCATTACTTGTTAGAGAATCTTGCCACTAGGGTTCAATGAATAAGGTTGCCCTAAACCTCGTATATGACACGCCCCACTCCTAGTACCTCTAACTTACTAGAAGTGTGACGTGCACCGACGATAAATTCCAACTAAAAGCTAGAATTTACCGTCAAGGCTAGTGATCATACTAATTATCCTAGAAAATTTTCGACAAGCTCTCCCATAATTTATCAACAAAAGCCAACTTATATCAATTCCCAACGCCAACACATCAACAACTCACAAACTAATAACTTCTCATTATAAGCAACATCACCTCATAAATTAAGAAATATACCAACCCAAATATGGTTCACACAACTCCTAACTATATGCTAATAACCTTAACCATGCCACATTTATAAATCATAGAGTCAACAAATCCTATAGCAATTTTCTTCTGTTAAGTGGTGGCTCGGTTCTCGAAATAATAGGCTCGGCCACAATGTGTTGTTGCTCAAACTCCAATTGCTACCTGCTAAGAAAATCATTTATAAAATCATAATTAGCCCGGTGAGTGGAGTTTCATAATTAAACATGCATTGGAAAATCAAAATGTAACTTTTGAAAACTCCCGCATAAAATGCTCAAGCCCATTTGGCAATTCTATGACTTTAAACATAAATCCAACATAACATCAATATTGATAAAATCATTGCACGCTAGAACACATCATTTCATTTAATAATCATCATAAAATCCACTTGAAAATATTTTAAAAGTCATTTTATTTCAGGATCATCATAAACTTTCCCCAAAAAGTATCCAACATATCACATGATCATGATATTAAGTCATACGCGCGTAGACGGTCAGCTTGGGCCATAGGTACCTTATGACCCCTTCACCCTAGGCGGCACAATAAACAGCTTGAGCCATAACTAGCACATAGGCCCCTTCGCCTGGGCGGTGTTCATTTAGTCAGTTTGAGCCATATAGGCCCCTTCGCCTGTAGGGGGAAGATCATAATATAGGATACACATTTGGGGCTTTCTTTCAATCATGCATCATTTAAAATCCGTAAACATCACACTTTCAATTTCATAAACTTCTTGAATATAAGAAAAATTTCACATAAATCATATCCTTGAAAATCATTACGCGTTTCATTCGTTAATTTCATCAACCTTCCAAGCGAAAGAATAGGCCTTCAAAGAAATCCATAAGGGCACTTTATCATAAAATTCATATCATCATATTATAATTTCATAATAGAATAATTTCATTTCAAGAGAATAGGGAAAGTTTCACTCACCAGCTAAGTAGAAATGTAACTCCTTTCGTAAATGACTTTAATTTCTTTCTCATTTCCTGTAATATAATATAAGAATTCCATTCGACATTAAATATTACTATAACAAATTCTTACATATTATCAAGTTACATCACTTCTTTTAACTTTATCCCTTTCCATATACTTATATTAATATATAACTCTCTTTAAAGTTACAAGCTTATCATTTCCTTCTAATTCTTCAACATTTCCTCACTTTCTCTTTGAACAAAATGCTGCCCCCTCTTATTTTCACCCTTTTACTTCACTTTCTTAATCGCTTATAACATAATAATTTAACACATATATCAACATATAATTTTCCTTTTTGACATAAACCATTTCTTTTCTCTGAGTTCACTCATTTCATTAATATATCATATCATCATCACCTATTAGTATTTACATATCAAATCATACTTCCATGATAATCCTTGAAATATATCATGTCATCATATCATAAAATATCCAATAATACTCTCTACCAAATAAAATCAACCACATCGATTTAATTCTCATAAGATTTTGTCATCAAGATTTACCTAATATCAATCATTTAATTAATCAAAATAGATTT
Organism: Nyctanthes arbor-tristis; assembly: GCA_963692815.1. Lineage (NCBI taxonomy): Eukaryota > Viridiplantae > Streptophyta > Magnoliopsida > Lamiales > Oleaceae > Nyctanthes > Nyctanthes arbor-tristis. The sequence continues at coordinate 156 of CAVNYN010285788.1, read as the reverse complement.
TGTTTCCAACTTATCCTTTTACCTTGTTTCCAACACATAATATTCATATATATCAAATAAAATCAACATACCCATAGAACTCCAAATCCCCTTATAGTCAAGTTTTATCGCCACTTAGTCATTTTCTACAACAATAAAACTCTTTATTCATTCATA
>CAVNYN010285781.1:0-63087 GCA_963692815.1 Nyctanthes arbor-tristis | reverse complement strand
ATATGACTTGCTTTTCCAACAACATGCTTAGTATCCGCGTTCAGTTTTGCTTCCCAACTCGATCAATATGATGCTGGTACAATAGTTCAATTAACACGCCTTTTAATTTTTTAATATGAATTTTTTTTGTATCATCCAACATTTATGCGTTGAAGCTGTATTTCACATGTGTTGGTGCTATATTGTAACTTGCAAGTTATGGCTCATGGGGAAGCCCTGAATAAAATGAGAAGTAAAATGGGAATTTGGAAATGGAGGTTCAGGTTGTGAAGTGTCTTGAATAAAATCTCCATACTTAATCTTCTTTACCAAAACATATGAAATGTGAGTTTGGAAACCTCATTTTCCATATGCTCCCAAAAACAATTAAATCATAAAATAGATAAATGATTACATATTACTTGAAGGCATATGGTGTATAATAAATCCATATAGGTCCTGTTTAATAGTTTATTTACAAAATCAAGCTTTACAGGCATGATTGCACTACATTTTATGTATGACACTCTTTTAGAACTCAACCCGTGCAACGCACGGGTGGAAATCTACGGAAATCTAGTTATTGGAATTAAAGGGGGTGTCCTCAACATGGAATTTGATGGAATTTTTGAGCTGTATTGGATTCTTATGGAATTCATGGATTTTAATATAATTCCACAAAATCCATAAGATTCTATAGAATTATATACCAGGGATGTCTATTATTTTTAATGAAATTTGTAGGATTTAGAAGATGTGTCCCTGCGAAATTTGATCAATAGATTTTCATATAATTTCAAATATTCTCTCGATATATTTCTTTTATTACAAAATCTATGAGATAAATAAATTTTGGTGCACAAGAAAATAATAAAAATACGAACTAATAGGAAAAAATACATAATCTAATTTTACCTTTTGTTCAGGTAACATTTTTTCTTTTGTTTTTGTTTTTTGTTTTTTGTTTTTTGTTTTTGTTTTTGAAGAGTTCAGGTAACTAATTTTAAAAACATTTAAAAAATTATTACTTATATCATGTTATTATCTTTGAATTTTTTTTGATGGGATTATCTCAGAATTTAAACGTTTAGCAATAGTTTTCTTTTCTCTTATTTTATTTTTACGCAAGTTGGATGTGAATTTTGGAAAAAAAAAATTATATAACTTCTTACTCAATGATTCAAAAAATAAAAAAAATAAAAATATTCAAACTATGTCATTAAAAAATAAACATTTTAACATTGTCTTTCTTTAAAATAAAATAAAAGAAAAATCCATAGTTTTTAAAACTAGAATTGACAAAGATAATAAATCTCATTATACTTTCTACACAAATATGTTATGAAACGATACTGTAACTTGTTAATATTGTCATTTTCAACATTCATGTACTTCGCACAGGTTAAATATGATGTGATTGTAAAAAAATAGTGTGATGAAGAAAAAATCAAGTTTTTGCTCATTTGGATTTTAATTACTAAAAATTATGGAATTATTTTGAATTTAAATATCATATTATAATAATCTCTCATTTCATTCACTAACAATTTTTTTCGTGTAGATTCATTATAATTTGATTTTTTAAAAACTAAAACGAAGGAAAAATAAGCGTTATCGTTAGAATATATTATTTTGGATACTGACCATTTATTTTGCATAATTTCGTGAATGTGAATTGTTTAAAAACTAGAGTGATAAGAAAAAATGAGTTTTGATAATTTATAATTATAACTTTGTATTAATTATCTGGGTTTAAAAAAGAAAAATTTTGAAATCCATGAGAATCCGAGGGTATGAGGCGGATTTTGGTAGGAATCATATAAGTGGATTTTTAAGCCTAGAATCCATAGAAATCCACCATTTAATGAACTCTACGAGAATCTACAAGAAATTGAGGACACTGAAATTCTATAGAATCCATAGAATTCCAAATTAAGGACACTTGATTTTTGTGGAATCTACAAAATTTTGAATTAAGGCCACCTGAAATTGTATGGATTTTTAAAATCCATCTAATTCCATGTTGGGACGCTCCCCCTAAGTGACTGATTGTTTAGTGAACAACCACAAGCTTTCACATTCTGTTGCATGATTTAAGTGTAAGAAAGAAAAAAATTGTGTAAAAAGAAAGAAAAAATTGTGTAAAATTCATAGCTCATTTCAGCAAAACTCAGATTAGACTAGGTGTCCACTTTGATAATCAATTTCTCATTTTCCTGAACATCATTTTGAGCAAATAACTATAGCTCTCACATAGTAGAACATAAATCCATATCCATATTTCAAAAATAAGAATTGGATCCTACCAAAATTATATGCAAAATGCCTATATTTCCAGTTACAGATTTGTAGAATACATGTAAGTACCATAAAATATGTGGATGTGATTAGTTTCACCAATTTTTTTAAATAGAATTAATTTGCAAACATATTATTGAAAAATAATTTCTTTGTGTGATTCGAACAAGTGCTACAGTTGTTAAGTTTTTATATTCTAGACAGAAGGTCCTTGATTCGAATCACACATGCCCCTCCCCTATTTCCCCTCCCATATATTCCCTTGTATCAGAAAAACAATTTCTTTGTAGAGTGAAATTAGAATACAACTAATGGAAAATGTTTTTGCACTAGTAACTCGTACTATTTTTAAAAAGGGTAAATTTCATATATGGTCGTCAATTTTTACACATTATATCAGTTGGGTTACTATTCTTTTTTTAAAACACATAGGTCCAACCTTTAATAAATTTGCGCATAAGATCCATAATAATCCCCATAAAAATGACCTTTTATGCCGTCTACTCTTTAAATAAAAGCAAAAGAATTTTAAAAAATAAAAAATAATAACAAAGAAAAAATAATTTCCTTCTCACTCTACCTACCTAGTTAAACTGGATAAAATTCTGCTACTCTAGTAGCTCACTCTACCTACCTAGTTACCCATCGGATGAAATTCTGCTACTCTAGTAGCCCAATTTATTTTTAAAACTAGCCTTTCATACATATGTTGTACAGGAAAAATATTTAAAAGTGGTTAAAAATAGACTGATTGAAATAATTTTTTTTCTAAAATCTAATATTGTAAATAATAAATGCAAATATCAAAGCAGGCTATCATGTGATAAACGTAAATATGAAAATGTACAATCAGATTGAATAGAATAATAGATTGGTTTAATAGAAGTGTGGTTATATTAAACAAACTAAATTCAAAACGTCAAATTAGATAGAAGTTTTAAATTAATCTACACGATAAACTTCTCTGATTAGGAATGGGAAAAATATATTATTACATCATATGATGTTTCCTAGCTTTTGATTCTTAACAGAGTACCATAAAAAAGAGAAAAGATAAATCGAAACAAATTCTTGAAATTAAACAAAAAGCCACAAGTAATAGACATAACGTACTGTAACCACATTAATATATAATAATTGATCAACTATACGTGATAGATCTTAATACAATTTAATCCAATGGTCGAAACGATTAACTTCCTAGCATAAGAATCGCCAACTGAACTTGAAAAGTACAATCCACCGTACACAGTCACAACACATTTTTAGATAGAGGTTTAAAGATTTCAACTATCCATATATCTTTGGTGTAAACATTTCTTCTGAGGAAAACATATCATTTTCTAGTAGTTCTGTTGTTGTCATCATCAATATTGGATGATGTTCCCTTATCAACACAGGTAATTACACTATCTATCCCAAGTTGCTCCAACACATTTGCAATCAAATTGAACCTAAGTGGGATTGAATATTCTATGGAATTACTTAAAGCAGAAGTAGAATCATTTAAATAGATATCCTAATGGACTTACAGATCCAATAAAAGATTTGACAAATAAACATGCCCAAAACACAATTGTTGACTCAAAATAAAATAAAAAACACAAATAAACATAGCAAATGGATTCAAATGCCTGCAGCAAAGCTACTGATTCAATCCGTCTCGTCGAGCTACTACAAAAGCATATATTGTGCACTAAAAACAGACATCGTATGTGATAGTTGGGGCCGTTTCCCTTCTGTTTTTTACTTCTTTCTTTTTCTTTTTTTTTTCTGTTTTTTGGCCACCTTGTTGGAATCTTCATCCTCTTCTTCTTTTATTTTCCCCTTTTTTCCCTTTTTCCTTTTACTTTTTCTTCAATTTTCTTATTTTCTTTTTTCATTTTCAACGACCATGTTTTCTCAATATTTCACTTAAATTGTAATTTTTGTGTAATAAAAGTTATTTATTTATTTATATTAAAATGTGCTATATGTTAAACAAATTGTGTTATAGGTGTAACAATGTCTACTATGTGTGTAACAATCTATATTATCTGCGTTACAAGATTCGTTACACGTGTAAAAAGTTATGTCATATGTGTGACAAGAAGGGATAAAGCTAGGATATTATATAGGACCCAGCTAAGTCTAAAGAAGAAAGTGCTTGTTTCGGTAAGTGTCTGGGATTTCTCGACTTTATGGTATAAAACACAAAATTAAACATATACATTTACTGTAAGGAATTAAATTTTAACATCAAATAAAAGACAATCAAGAAAAATGAATCAATCTCTAAAGGTTGAACTCTGTCAAACCGCTGTCGAACTGAAAATTTAAAAATATAAATAAAATGATTAAATCAAGAAAAAAGTTAACCTTCCAAATTAGTTAATATGCTAAAAAATGGAGTGGAGGCACTTCGTGGGCTACTAAAATACTAGACCTAAAAAATTCAATTTTTACTTTATGTTTTCATTAAAATTAAAATAAAATTAACAAAATAATTAAATAATCTGGTGATAACCTGGGTTAAAATATTGTTTGTGAGGAGAAAAATGGGCTAACTACTAGTCTTCTTAAGGAAAAAATAAATAAATAAAATAAAAGGGATCGGGCTTGGGCTGGAGGCTTGCTTCAGCTACCCACTCCCTCGGTCATTGGTAACAATGTTTTATTACATGGGTGGCAAACGTTGTCATGTTTGTAACAATCTGTGTTGTGGTTGTAAAAATGTCTACTATGTATGTAACAATCTATGTTGTGTCCGTTACGTGTGTAACAATCTATTTTATTAGTATAACAAGGTTCATTACGTCTATAGCAACCTATGTTATGTGTGAAACAAGATATGTTACGTGTACAACAAACTATATTTATGTGCTAACAATTTATATTATGTGAATTAAAAAATGTAACATACCTTAATTCTCAAAATTTTGGGTTAAATTTTCGACGTTATTGTGTAACATCATCTGTTATGGGTGTAGAAATCTGTGTTACATGCGTAACAAGCCTTGTTACTTGTGTAATGTTTTATATGATATGAATTATATTGTGTAACACACTGTGTTAGATGAATTTGAAATAGTGTAACATCCTTTATTACAAGAATTAAAATGTGTAACAATTTCAACTATATAGATTTAAAAAGAGAAAAAAAACAAAGAAAAGAGAGAAAATAAAGAAAAAAGGGAATAAAAAAAGAAAAAATAAAGAAAAAGGGAAAAAGAAAAGTAAAAACAAAGAAAAAAAAAATTCCAGCTGGCCTGCGACTGCAGGAATCCAACTGACTGGTCGTCGAGATCTGGCTGATACTGCAGACAGGGGATGGGGCGTGGATGGGATTGGTGGGGGATGGAGGTTTAAAAAAATAATAACAAGGTTAAAAGGAAAAAAAAAGGAATAATATACATTATTACAAATGTAACATGGTGTGTTGTACAATATTTTTTAAATAAATAAATGTTAGAAAGTATGGATGCTAATAATTTAGATAATAATTAAGTAAAAGATGAAACATCCCAATTTGTTATCTTAATGAAGTTGATCACCAATTTATTTAAAGGATCTGCTCATTTATTTCTTTTAACTTTATCGACAATATTTTCTCTATACACTAGTTTTTTTTATCCATGCATTGCACGGTCAAATTCTAATGACAAAGCATAACGTAATGTCGTCTGATCATCAGTTTAACACTAACCATATTAGTGTTCATGGATGCTTAAAATCCCTAGAATTTGAGCAAGACACGATGCAACGAGCATATTAGTATTCATGGATGATTAAAATCCCTATCAAATTTAAAACAAATCTTAGTCTAAATCAAAGTAGAGGATAATTAGTAGGCTTGATCTTTTCCAATTTTAATTTTCTTCTCAAGGACAATTGGAGAGAACTTTATAGTTGATCTTTCATCAGAAACGAAGCTAATATTAATTGCATCGTGTCTTGCTCAACATATGCTCGTTTCTTGGGAGTCTTTTGTTAGAGTCATTTCTTCATTTTCACTTGTAGAATCATTTAATTACAAAAATAGTTAAAATACAATTTGAGCATCCAATTTGCGACAGACTCGTACCTTAAGAATCCAATTTGATCTTGTATGTTTGTGATCTCTGAAAAGCATCTACTCAAGTGTTTCAAAAGACACATTTTTGTTGCTAAAATTATGAAATCTGTGAAAATCCACGCTGCAAAATACATCCAGTAAAATGGTGATAAATGTGTATAAATAAGTATTTATACTTGAATACTTCAAAAAAAAAAGTATTTATACTTGAAAAGCGATTACGCTAAAATATAACAGCTTTCAATTTGTGGGCAATATTTGAAACAGTGTTGTGATTTGATAAATTTAATTGTGAAAATCAACTTAATTGGATTAGCATCCAATCAGACGGATAAAAATTGAGAGCATAGGTAGTTACCAGCACAACACCACAATTGGATTTTTTTTAATACAAACTAGATTAATGTTAAAGGAGAAATTAAAAAACAAAAAAAAAAAAGAAAAGAGCTACAATTGTGGAACATGTATGCTAGTATAGTGGGTGGTTACAAACATCTATAGAAAAGGGGAAAAAAAGGAACAAAAAAAAAAGAAAATCAAAACTAGCATAAAATAAATAAATAGAAGAAATATAAAAAAATTAGATTCCAACATGTTTTTAGAAGGGAAAAATATAATAGAATCACTACTACTTTTCTTATATATATATATATATATATATATATAGATGATAGATGATGATAATAATAATAATATAATATATAATAATAAAGATAAAGACAAAGATTTGGATGTGGAGTAAGAATGATGTCTAATATTGTTTTTCTTTATAAATGGGGTGTGGGAGTGACTGAAGTATGTTTTCCTCCTATTAAAACCGTGGCTTCAGGTCTTCTGGGAGTAAGCAGTTTTCCATTTCATTAGTTAACGGGTATTGTGCATTCAATGAGGGATATGTTCCTTCTTTGTATACGGGTGAGTCTAAGTCATCGGGGCTAAATTGTAGAGGCAGTGACTCATTTCTAAGCTTATAATTAGATTCTTGGATTCCAATTCTTGATGTGTTAAATTCATATAATTTATTTTTCTTTTCTAGGAAACACAGGTTGTATCAGTAATTTTGGTACATGCTATAATAATCTATTTGAACATATATAGTGTCATTTTTTTACAGTGCATGTAGTGTCATTTATAATTTTTGATTTTCGAATTTAACCATTTAATATGTCTTATTATGACACGTTTTTGTTTGTTAAAAATAGTCCAAGCTATTAATACATGTTAGTTACTGCAAAAATAATTTTGATTTGTTTTCTTTTTTTAGAAATTTTTTTGATATGTCATATTTATTTTAGTGTTATAATAATTTATTATTATTTTATTATTATGAAAAAAGAGTAGTATAATTTGGTTAACGGAAACTATATCCACACTACACTTTTTATTAATAACACCATAACTTATTTGCATTAATAATCCTTAGACTACATTTTTATTTATTTGTAACACAAATTTTTTACTTTCATTGCATTTTAACCTCAACTTTCTATTATAAACATTACTCTCTTAATAACATTTATTGTTTAAAATTTTTATTAATCTAGTTTAAATATATATATATATATATATAAAGCAACAGTGATTCTAGTATCTTTTTTCCCACCTAAAAAGATACTGGAATCTATAGCATTTTTATTTTATTTTTCTTTTTTTTTCCTATCGATTTATTAATTTCTTAATAACGTAGTAGTGGTAACCACCCACTTTTCACCTGTATCTAGTAGTTGTAGGTATTTTTTAGTTTTATTTTTCTTAGATTCCTCTTTTAGGTTATGCCAGTTTTAGTTACCACCCACATCTTCAACTTTGGCCAAGTTAATAAGAAAATGGGCACCGTTTTTGTATTATCGTACGTGTCACTCAAATTCTCAGGGTCAGCCCTGGATACTGATGGGTGTTTTATTATGGTATTAATTTCCTGATACTAGTAGTTTGTATGTGTTTTATTGTGTTAAAATATTTGTTTATGTTTAGTTTGTTTACTTGTTATAGGATTGAGGGAGATCGAGGAAGAAGTCAAAAAGATCGAGCTCGGGCGTGTTTTGCAATAATTTTGGAGCTTGGAGGACCAAGACGTTAGAAGGCAAACCTTTAGGGACCGAAAAAGCAATAAAAAAGGGAGAAAGACCTGGTGCGGCCACACATCGTCTTCATGTGACCGCACCCAGCGCACAGAATTGCAAAAATGGGCAGAAGTGCTGGTGCGGGCGCACCGGTCTCCTATGCACCCGCACCAGCGAGCAGATTTTGGGCAGAATCATCGATGCAACTGCAAACCCATTTCCGTGAATTTCCCTTTGTGTTTTCCTTGTTCTTTTAGAAGTCTTTTTATGGTATCTTTTGTACACGATTTTTATTAGCTTTCTTAGGGTTTTTAGACCCTATATAAAGGTCATATCTTACACATCTCCACACACAACTTTACACAATTTCATAGAATTATTTATTTTTACATCAAAGACAAGGGTTGGAGAAAGGCTAATTTCTCCTTTCCTCATGTTCAAGGGGATGTTGTTGCTACTTCTTATTCTTAATTAATCAATTTTAGTAACATTGTTTCTTGTTCTTTTGTGAAATTGATTGTGTTATTCTATTTTTCATGTTTATAAATGTTCTTTTACTAGATTTGAGAATTCAATCGTTAATTATTGTTTCTCCTAACTCTCAAATAGCGACTAATGATTATTAATCATTAGGAATAACATAACCTAAGTTAAATAGATAGATCATGCGAATTTATTGTTTATATTAACTTATTTTTTAAATTTTTCATGTAATCGTTGTTCTAAATTTAGAGATTTTATTTTAGGTTGTCTAAACGATTAGGTCTGATTGAAAAACTTGTTTTGATTAGATATACTTGAGGGAAAATTCGGGTAGAGAATTTCTTCTTGCCTAGAGTTGATAGTTTTATAAGGAAATAGAAACACTGTTGCAATTGATTATTATCTTTTATGTGAAGTGCAGAACTGAACCAAGAACTGAAGTTAACATTTATTTTTTCTCTATCTTTCTGAATGTTCATTATTTGCTTTCTTCCTTTGTTTTTATTAATTTTAGTTTAATCTCATAAAAAAACCCCTTTTCACTGGTTGACCGAGCACTTAAATTCATCCAACTTTCTCTGTGGGTTCAACCCTTACTCTCCACTTCTACAAGTTATTTTAATTTTAGTTGAGTAAGGTATTTATTATTTTGGTGCATTTGACACGAGACCAGATGTTAGCTTTATATATTATCTTTTTTGTTTTCTTTTTCTGAACCACCAAGGTCCACCGTGAAAGTTCCGAATGATATGTGTTTGAGTCGTTTGCTTTTCCTAAAGTTGTCTTGGTCGGAATCTCTCTATAGTTACAAAAGGATACAATTTTTCTACACATTATTTTTTATTTTATTGTATTTTATTTTTGTAAGAAATCTATAACTCATTGTAACCGTAGGAACAAGATCAGTACAGTATCTTTCAAATCAGTTGGAGTCTTACACCTTGCATTGTTAAGCACGATCTATACGTTTATGTTTATGGTAGGCTTGAACCAACACTGGAGAATGTTTGTTTTTTGTCTGGCATTATGGCTGAGTGGGGTGGGGAAAATGGGTACAAATTTTTCCTTTTATACGAAAACTAATATCTTTCTATATAATAAATAATAACTAATTCACTTCGTAAATATAAAAATATAACACTGTTAATATAAAGATTTAGCAAATTCAGTATAAAGCCTATAAGAGATAACACAGCGAAAATATAATTCACTTGAAATATATAAATTTTCTATATAGTGCAAACACACTCAATCAGTTAAAATTATTGCATGATGATGAGATAGCTATCTCTGATTATTGAAACAATTTATTGCTCCATCATTATTTCTTTAATCAGTAATTGTTTCCTGTGCGATGCACGGGAGGTATACTAGTTCATGAGAATATATGTAGTGACCTTTGATTTAATTTTACCAATTTAAAAATATCTAGAACTCTTTTACAATGAAATATTATGTAGAAAATGTTATAAAACATAATATGTCATAATTAATGAGAAATTAAATGAAAAAAAGGCAATAGAAAAGTTGTGAACATAAATGTGATAATTAGTAAAGATTAGATGCAGTTAAAGTAAATAACATTTAGTGTGATTAGTAAAAAAATGTTGTATCAATATAACCATCATTTAATTACAATTTTTTTTTACACTGAGCTTAGTCTCATTCGAGTGCTACATATTTTTTTTATTTTCGAATCTAACAATTTAATATGTCATATTACGTCATGTTTTTGTTCGTTACAAATAGTCTAAGCTATTAACGCATGGCTGATTTTTATTGGCAGTAAGGTTCTAAAACCGGAGTCCGACTCAAGTTTTTAAGATTCTTAATGCGTGTTAGTTATTTCAAAAATAAATATGATTTCTTTTTTGCACATTTGTAGAAAATTTTTTGACATATCATATTTATTTTAGTGTTATAATAATAATAATTTATTATTATTATTATGAAAAAAGAGTGGTATATTATTAAAAAATAAATTTAACTGTTGCGTTGAATTGGGCTGGATCCTGATCCGTTAAGTTGTCAAACGAAAAACTAACAAGTTATGGTAAACGTCGATCGAACACGCAACCTTTAAATTTTCAGTCTGACGCTCTCCCAACAGAGCTATCCCCGCTATGCGACTTTTTTCGATTTTTATTGTTAACAATGTTTTTATAGTAAGTGAGAGAGAAACACATAGAGAGAGAGAGAGAAATGTTTTGAAATCATGTTTAAAAATAAAAGATAATTCTAAACATCCCCTCATCTCGTATCTACATGTCGTCCAGTCAATTGAATTATTTATAAATCGTGATAAATTAGAAACATATTATCGCGACATATATATATATATATATATATAAAAGAAATTAGGACGGGCACTTTCATTTGATTAAAATTTTAAAATTTATGGCGAAAAGTTATTAAGCGCAATTCTAATGTTGGGGGAAAAAAGCCAAAGTGAAAAAATGAAGGGGAAAAATCTATTCTCCAATAATGTGTAGGGGGGATTTGGCTGGAAAACACATGTGACAATATTTAATTGGTTGTGTAAGATTTTGTTGGCAAAAAAGTGAAGGGGAATTGGGTTCCCCTTACAAATAGGTTTTTCTACCATTTGAACCATACACTATTTGGTCTGTTAGGTTCATATCTTTTCACCAAACATTAGATATGCCCTTAGAGCACTTCCAATTTGGTCCTTTTCCCGCCCATGCTAAATAGTGACAAATTTGGGGTGAAAAAATCCAAATGATGGACTAAATTTAGCCCCTAATTTAACTTTTTCCTCTCAATTTTCCATTTTATCTTTTCACATAATATTAGAAGTGCTCTAATACGACTAAATCAAGAGCATGGCATGCACTCTAATGTAAAGCCGAGTTTTAGCCCATTATTACTTTTATTTGACCCGCCCCAGTGAATGTACGGGCCCATATGGTGATTGATTTTTTGAAAATAATTATTGATTGACCATTTTTAATTAGTTTAAAAAAAAAGGGGACAGTTTTTAATTTTCACATGTGACTTTAAGTTGGCTTAACTAAACAAATGGCCCCTAACCTTCCATTTCTACGTTGGAGGTCCCCAACATTATTGAAAACCTTTGAATTTGGCCCTTGTTCCCTAACTTTGTTGTTTTTCTCTGTTGAAACCACACAACTCCAATCTTCCAGGTCATTTTAGTTTGATGTCTATAGAGTTAGATTAGATTCTGTAAGAACCGATAGAAAATAGCCACATCATATGATGACGTGACTGTTTTCTATCAGTTCTCAGACTCCATACAGGAGTCTGATATGACTCTATAGGAAGACTGGCATTTTAGCTCATTAACTTACCTCTTTAACCTTTGGTTTCTCACACAATCAATAAGCGAAATAAAAACATACACATAGTACCACAAATCCAACTTTTAACCTTAACCTTTGGTTTCTCACATAATCAATAAGTGAAATAAAAACATACACATAGTATCACAAATCCAACTTTTAACCAGCATCGCCATTGTGCTCAGTAAATTCTCTTTTCCATTCAAGTGTTTCTTATGACTGAATCACATACATATAAAATTAATTTTAATTGATATGCTAATTCATGAACAATACAAAGAATCCAAACAATATATTCCAACAAAGAATCCACACAAATGTGAAGGACACACCTATAGAAGTTCACTTTGTTGCATTTATGAGAGTGTGATTCTAAAGTTTCCACAGATAGGTTATTGAATATCAATTGAATCAAAGACTACATATACATTCAGTGGGGGAAAATAATCAAATGTCATTACTAATCAAATCAAATTTGAAACTGGATCAAGGAAAAGGTATCAAACACCTCAAGTCCTCAGGTTTTGAGTTTCACTTGCGGCCATTCTTGTTTTGCTGTTGTTGTGTTCTTCACGCTGTTTTCAATTCCAACTTCCCTACCACTATCCCTTCTCATGATTTTCTAAGAAAAAAGATCGGGCTATGAGTTCAGAGCCCGATCTCAAATCACACGCCGCTACCTAACATGTGGAGCCCGATCTGTTTCCTTAGCCACACTGATCCCTTCTCTCTCCTCTACAAATCAAATTTGCTAATACTAAGAATAGATAGAACTAGGCTGGGTTCCTCATCCCTACCCTACGAAGAATTTTCTCAGATCCGCCCAACTTATGACCTACCAAATCCATTTTTCCCCTTATTATTATTGAAAAATGTTTAGTTTGGAAATGTCAGTAAGGATTAAGGAAAAATAATTTTAAAAAAATCAGTTTAAGGACTTATCTCTAGATAATGCTACACGGAGACCTTATCTCGTGTACACCACATATTCACCCCATTAAATTACTTATAGGGCTCTCTACAAAAGCACCCAACAAAAGTTGTTGGAATTGAATAATGAGGCACACATGAGACTTAGGGTGCGTTTAATTGCCTTAATTTTTCTTGGAAAATGCTAGTTTCCCATTCAAATTCCCACTTTTATACTGTTTGATTGACCTTTTTTTCCCTGGAAAATGTTTTCTCATTTTTGGTCACGTGTCCATATTTTGCAGGAAAATAAGGAAAATGTTTTCTTTAGGGGGACCTAGATAATTGGTTTTCCAAGGAATTGGAATTCCATATTTTCTTAAATATTGGACTATTTTTTATTTAAAAAGTTACACTTTTTAACACCTTTTTTTTTATGTTGGACTAATTGACTAGATAACTATTATCTATGTAGTAAGTCGCACTTGTTTTCCTTGTTCTTGAATTTTAATTTTATTTTATTTTTTTTGATTTTCTGTTACCAGCCGTTTATTGCCAATGTTAACGGATATAAAACTATATTGTCATTGCAAAATTTTTTCTAATTATACAACATTTTTGGAGTCCAAATAACTTTACTCCATTCTTATATTCATGCATAAATCATCAATTTCATACAATTTCTTTTTGTTATAAGCTTGTATTGTACATTAGTAATCTTCTTTTCTTTTTTCGTAGTGTTTGATTCGGTTCCAAATGTAAACACCTATTGAGGTTAAAATTAGTGTTTGTGTATCTTTGGCAAATGAAATATATATATATATATATATTAACGAAGTATGCATAATTTATTTTCATGGGAAAATGTACAAATTGTATAGGAAATTGATTTTTTTAAATAATAATAATACTTCAAAAAAAAAAAGAAAAAAAGAAGACCATAATAGTAATAATTGTTGCTTTCAAGTAAAAAAAAATTTGGAAAAAAAAGACTATTTCCATGGAAAATAATGTTTATGACACACCAAAAGATGAAAAAACAACAACAATTTCCAAGTGGAAAATTAGTTCACATATAATTGACATTTCTTAGAAAAATAAATTTTAAAGAATTCAATTACCTAGAAAATATTTTCTTTCTATGTAATTTCCACCCTTACAATCAAAAGGACCTTTAAGGAAATTTGACTAGAAAATTACAGCTAAATACACTGATAGGTATTGATTTGTGACGTTTAAATCCCTTAAATGTGTTGTTAATTGTGTGAGATTATGTTTAAAAGTTCGTGTTTATATTTAATTTGGTTAATTGCAGGTTAAAATTCAAGAGAAGTCAATATGGACGATTTTGGATTAATGTTGCAGGAATTATGAAGTTTGGGAACCAAAATGAACAAGATTGAAAGATGAAGGACGAAAATAATGCATGCAGCAAGGCATGCGGCCGTATGGCCTGTACATGCGGCTGTATACGGGAGCAGAATAAAGGTAGCGAGTGACTGTGGCTAGAGTGCGGCCCCATGCGTGGAAGCGGTTTTGGCGCAGAAGGCCCATGTGGCCGCATGGTTCTATCATGCGGCCGCATGGGGATTTTTTTGTGGATTTTTTATTTTTCCTATTTTAATCAGAATTCTTTTTATGGCAAAAGTTATGCACGATTTTGATGTTTTTCTTAGGCTTTCTTGGACCTTATATACAGGGGTCTAGCCTAAGACATAGAGAGGAGAGACACAATACATAAAACACCATAGAGAAGTGGAGGACAAACACAAAACCTTTGGAGATTTGGGAATCTGGTTCGAGATTCAAGAAGGGGAAGCTTGGTGCAAGACTTCTTCACCTTATTCAAGAACTAATTACCCGGGTTATGCGCTTTATTTATTTGTGTTTTTCATTCATGATGTGTAATTGATTTTAAGTTGGGACGAACGATGTAACTTAGTTAGGACCGTAATCATATTTTTCATGCTAAATTTATACGATTAATTCTTATGTTAAATTCTTATTGGTATATTGTTTTATCTTCATCTATGTGGCCACTGGATGAATGTGTATGGACTTTTGTTGAACTCGAGAGAGGAATATTTAAGTTAACTTATACAATAGGAATCATTAATTTAGACAAGACAAAGAGATTTACTTGTGGTTAGTGAGATCATGTAGGGTGAACTTTGGAGAGGCTTATATGAATCTCTTATTGATTAATGTACTTAAGAGAGTTGTTAACGCGCTCACTTAGAGATAGGTGAGGGGGCCTAATTCTGTAAGATTAGCTAGCTTCGAGAGGAGTAGTTAGTTAATTTCATGAGATTCGGTTGGTAACATGGATTAGTTATCGTTCGACTAGGTCCAACTATGGTGAAATCGTGAGTCCTAACTCATATTCATCATATATTTCCCTCTAATCTTTGTATATATTTTATTTTCTTAATTTTATTTACTTGCTTATTTATTCTTTCTTCTTCAACATAAACGATTTTACTATTCAAATAAAGTAAGAACTAATAATTTCGGTACTCAATTCGATCCCCGTGGGAACGATAATTCGGACTCATTTTCCACTGTATTACTTGTTCGACCCGTACACTTGTGGATTTCAACACAAATTTTACACGAACAAGTTTTTGACGCTGTTGCCGGGGATTGAGGTTGATATCGATAGTAATTAGTTCGAGCTTTATTTTGAATTTTATTTTTTCTGTTTGTTTTGTTTGCCTTGTTCTTTTCAGGATGGATGATGGGTATGATTGATGCTCAAATGCTAATTTGTCTATGAAAACTATTAAAGCGTATAGGGAATGGATGAATGGTTTACCAGCACAATTGAAGGAATATGAGAAGAAACTTGAGAGTCAGATGATAGAAATTGATGTAGTGTGTGATTAGTGCTGTGCAAATCATGCGCTAAGTGATTGTCCCGTTGCACATCTAGCGCCTCTAGACTATCTAATGTGTGGATTTTGTGGTGAATAACATGAATTAAACGATTGTCCATATGTACATTTAGCTCTATAATGGTCTGAACAGGTAGAATTTTTGGGGAATGATGAAGGACAACAAGATGGGATCTCTCAAGTTATCAACCATTATAATACACTCTACGAAGAGAAAGTGCCAGAAACCTACATTATAGAAGAAGAACATGAGAAAAAAGATGAACTGGTCTTAGAATAGCAAGCTCCAAAAGTTGCTTTTGATGATGGGGCAATTGTCTAGCAATCTTCTGATTTCAAGTATTCTAAAATTGATTTTGTGATCCCATCTAATGAGGAGGTTGTAGTTTTCATAGTGCAATTTGAAATCAACGGAGATACCAGTCTATATTTACACGAAAAGAGCACAGTAAATTTTTGGGGGGAAAGCCTGAAGATGGAAAGAAAGTCAATCTTGGCAAGCTAGGGAGAGCATCAAAAGCTCTATTGAGAGTTCCCTGAAATCTATTATTCCTTATAGTCAAGCTCTAGACTATAAATGAAGTGCTGAATGGGAGGCAACCTATTGTTTTATTTTATTGCATTGCATTGCATGTAGATTCTAGGACTTGTATTAGAAATTAAGACATGTTTCCTTTATCTTGTTTATCCTTTAATGTTAATTAATTATTATTCTATTATTGCTAGAAATCATCGTCGTCCTATTCTTTTGATATTCTCTTCCCCTACTGTTGGAGCGCAGACTAGCCACAGCGGCCCTACTCTATCTATCCCATCATATCACGATCCAGACTCACCATCAGCCATACCCTCAGGGAGTTCTTAACCCTTTACTCCCTATTTGTGCTCTTCTTGTTTAACATTGGGGACAATGATGGAATTAAGTGTGTGTGTGTGTGGGAGGGGAGTTGTTTATGTGATAATCACTTTATCTGGCTGATGTATATTTTTGCCATCTCTTGCTCTATATTTAAACATGCATATTGTCTAAGTTAAATTGTGTTGTTTCAAAAGTATTATTCGTCAAGTAGTATTTTTAATTATTTTTGTGTTAAATAGAGAAAAAGTATAGTCAAATTTTTTTCTCCATATATTTGCTATGTTTTGTGTTTAAAAAAAAAAATATTGAGTTTTGTGTATATGTGAGAAAGCAACTCATATCCTTAAGTACTGGATTTTACTGGAGTTTAGCTTTATTGGAATTAGGATCTTAAGCAATGCGAGACAAAAAAAAAAGGAAAAAAGATATTTGTTCTGTTGACCCAGAGAGATTCATAATACAATTGAATTAGTGAACTCGTACATTCTATTTATTTGCTTTGCCTGGAATTGGTTATGACTAGATTAGGTTGACAAATTTAACCTGGTGAGATTTTTGAGCATTTAACTAACACATCTTTATCAATCTCACTATCTTTGTTCATGTGTGATATTCTTCCACGGCTTTGTGTCTCTAGAACTTGCTTTATTTCTTTTTGAGACTGCATTGCTATATGCATTACATGAATATGATTAACGCACTCTTTCTTGATTAACTACTTAAGCCAAAAAGTCTACCTTATCAATTAATCTTTTGCATAACCTCTTTGAGCTTAATTGCCTATTTTTTCTTTACACCCCTTGATACTAGTCTTAAGCCAAAAAACAGTATATATCCTTACTTTGCCAATGGACTAGTGGGTTATTGATTGATTTTACTGTTTGGGGTGGATAAGAAGTAAGTGTGGGGGAGTACTAAGTTGTTGATAAGGTTCTGATGAAAATTGATGATATCTTGGTTGGGATGGTTTGTTGTCTGAAAAGATGAGAGAGTTGAACAAAAAACGACGTGTACAAAAGAAGTAGATAAGAAAACAAAATTATGAAGGAGAAAAGAACAAAGGAAGAAAGAGTCGCGATAATATAAGAAGAAAAAGAAAGAGCTGCAGAATACCGACAACGAGGGAATGCGGCCACAGTGCGGCTGCACGTTGGCCGCATGCGTGGAAGCTGTTTTGGCGCAGAAAGCCTATGAGGCCGCATTGTTCCATCATGCGGCCGCATGGTGCTGTTTTCGTGGATTTTTTATTTTTCCTATTTTAATCAGAATTCTTTTACGGCAAGAGTTATGCAAGATTTTGATGCTTTTCTTAGGTTTTCTTGGACCTTATACATAGGGGTCTAGCCAAAGACATAGAGAGGAGAGACACAATACATAAAACACCATAGAGAAGGGGAGGAAAAACACAAAACCTTTGGAGATTTGGGAATTCGGCTCGAGATTCAAGAAGGGGAAGCTTGGTGCAAGATTTCTTCACCTTATTCAAGAACTAATTACCTGGGTTATATGCTTTATTTATTTGTGTTTTTCATTCATGATGTGTAATTGATTTTAAGTTGGGACGAACGATGTAATCTAGTGGGGACCATAATCGTGTTTTTCATGCTGAATTTTTACGATTAATTCTTATGTTAAATTCTTATTGGTATATTGTTTTGTCTTCATCTATGTGGCCACTGGATGAATGAGTATATGGACTTTTGTTGAACTCGAGAGAGGAATATTTAAATTAGCTTATGTAGTAAGAATAATTAATTTAGACAAGACAAGAGATTTGCTTGTGGTTAGTGCGATTATGTAAAGTGAACTTCAGGGAGGCTTACATGAATATCTTGTTGATTAATGTACTTAAGAGGGTTGTTAACGCGCTCACTTAGAGATATGTGAGGGGGTCTAATTTTGTAGGATTAGCTAGCTTCGAGATGAATAGTTAGTTAATTTCGTGAGATTCGATCAGTAACATAGATTAGTTGTCGTTCGGCTAGGTAGTCCAACTATAGTGAAATCGTGAATCCTAACTTATATCTAACATATATTTCCCTCTAATCTTTGTATATAGCTCTTCCGATCTATTTTCTTAATTTTATTTACTTGTTTATTTATTCTTTCTTCTTAAACATAAACAATTTTACCATTCAAATAAAGCAAAAACTAATAATTTCGGTACTCAATCGGATCCTCGTGAGAACGATAAGTCGGACTCATTTTTCACTGTATTATTTGTTCGACCCGTACACTTGTGGACTTCAACACACATTTTACACGAACAAGCACATGTAATACACGCCCCAAATAACACACGACCCAAATGCGGATGAACTCATGGTTGGCTCCGCTACGAGATTCCAACCGTGTAAGAAGAATAAAATGCTTCTTTTATTTATTTCTTCTTCATTTCGCTTTTCCCTTTTTTTTGTGTGAGGAAATAAAATTTTCATTTCATTTCCAAATGAACATCATCTCCGTCTAAATTGGCAAGCATTCACAATAAGAAAAGGAGCATGAGTTGATAAAAGCAAATCCCGCTATATATGAAGTGGGCACCAACGTTCTTTTCATGGGGAACGTACGTATTTGTATGAACCATAACCACTATCCTTCAGAAGCGAACAAATGTCGCCGAGAAGAAGAGCATGGTGGTGAAATTCGTGGTCAATTTAATTTGAAGGCTTGAAACTAATTGAAGACAGTCTGATTCAATAAGCCCAACCTCAAAACCTTGATCTTGAGTGATTTTAAGACCCATTTTAAGAGCCATGGCCTCTGCTGCCATGATGACATTGCATTGTAAATGCAGCTGTCTATGTTGGTTATTAAGTTATTAGTTGATATGAAAAAGGTTAGTTTCTCTTCCATCATTTCTCTAGATACTTTGAACCTTCCAAGTTTCCATGGCAATTGATATAATGAGTTTCCTTTTCCAAATAGTTTAAATAATGAATGTACGTTTGGTTTTTGTACATTAATCTTAATTTAGAAATCTTGTAAACTGAAGTAATCATTCTCATATATGTACTGCATGCAAAAGTATCAAGAAAATTGGACCATTCCTCATGCAAGTAATGAGAGTCCACTTGAAGCACTCTTCTGCACAGTATCCACCAAATATGGTTTGTTTCTTAAAGATATAATTCCCATAGCAATTGAAAAATCATTTTTGCCGTTTGAAGGCAAAATGTAAGAGTTTCTCATTTTAAGATTTATCCAAATTTTAACCTTAAAAAGTTTTTAGAACTTATGGGATGTTGCTTTTGCAAAGTGCAAGAAAAATCGTCCTATTTTGAAAGTTCCACTGGTATGAAATTCATCAAAAATTGGCTCATAACATATATGTTTTTTGCCCCCTTTTTTGCAAATCTAATATTTTGACACATACAACTTTCTTATTGTATTTATTTATTTATTTTGATACTATATGAAATGGTTTCCAACCGGCTGAGATCCTTCAAAATATATGAACTTTCAAAACTATTTTATTGAAGGTCATAATATATTATCTGAAAATATTATTTTAGGTATATGATTTTCTGTGACTTCTGGAAATGTTAAACAACTTATAGATTTTAACAACTTTTAAGAAGTATATTAATTTTCGCTACAATATATGTGTTGCAGTGGATCATGTTGCATGCTACTATGAAACGAGCTGATTGGTCTAGTTGATAATTTATTTAGTTTGGTTGGTTGAAGTTATTTTGCGAAATTAATGATATTTCATAGTAATTTCATTCTTACGGTTGATGTTTTTAATATTGTTAGTATATTTGTGTGTTAACTATTTCTAATTTTTAAACTTGCATAACAAGAATAATTAAGTTGATTGATAACTTTCATGATGTTTTTGAATATTATTATGTCATGAATTATTTTACTAGTTTTATATAACAAGACATATCTCAGGATATCTTTATTTTTTCTATATATTTAGTTATTTTAATAATTTAGTTTTATATATTTGGTTATTTTTTCTATACTGCAGGTGAAATTACATTTGGCGAGATTCCGATATCTTTATTTCCATATCTATTCAGATTGGAATCTTTCCAAATCGTGCTATTTGTTCCTTCCAAACTATTTTAGAAGGATTATTTAATTGTTTTAATTGGTTTCTTAATACTAAAGAATTTCCATACTAGAATTATGGAAAATATATAGTAGAGTTTTTTATATATGGAATAAAGTGTAATTCGAATTTAAATTTTTGAGTCCAGTTACTTTAAAAAAAAAAAAAGAAAGAAAGGAAAAAAAAAACTTACTGTAGATTCTATTCTAATTATTATTTATTTATTTTATGATTTTGCAGGATTGTAGATTTTTCTTAAACTCATCCTATAAATATCAGAGATTGGGATTAATTGAGACTTGCACGCTTTAAGCAAGTAACTCTATTCACGTTCGAAGTGTTCTCGTGACCGAAGCTGCGTATATTAGTTCTACACCTTTTAATTGCATGTCATATGAATTAAGGCAATGGTTAATTTCACATAACGTCTCCAGCCCTTGGGCTAAGAATCGACTACGTCTCCAACTTTTTTTAAGACTCTCCTGAGTCCCCAACCTTTCATAAATACTCACAAAAGGTCATTTTTTCACTATTCACTCAACTTTTCATAGAAAATAACGATTATACCATTAAATCTTAGCCCAAGACTTTTTGTGAGTATTTATGAAAGGTTAGGGACCCAAGACTGTCTTAAAAAAGGTTTGAGACGAAATCGATTCTTAACTCAAAGGTTGAGGACCTTTTGTGAAATTAACCCTTAAGGCAAAAAAAACCTCGCTCGATATTATTGCAAAAATTTTGGTTAGTGATCGAGGTAATCAATCCACGTGAAACAGCAAGTGTTTCATATAGGAGGAATCAAGCGGGGGAGTATTGATTCGTGTGAGGAGTCACGGGCGTTGAAGATAGAAGGAGCAGATGTATGGTGGGAGATCATTTTTGGATTGTGCAATTATTAATTAGATAATTAATTAAGTAAACCCAGATAATTTATGTCCACATGTTTAAATCTGTATAATTTTTAAAAATATCTTTTTTTTTTAAAATAGAAAAATGTTTATTCATTCATTACGTCGCCCATAAAAGCTGATAAAACGGGATACAATCATGAGAGATACTGGTGTTAGAGTAGATAGAGCATAAGATGCCATAGTATGCCTTAATCTATTTCTTGCCCGGGGTATGTACGAGCATGAACCACATCGCATTTCATTACAAAGAAGCATAATATCCCTAATAATTAGGGTCGCTGACACCCTCGACTCTTTGTCCCTAAGGCTTTGCACCACACGAAGAGCATCAGTATAGATTCCTTGCAATGAAATATGTCAGTGTGAGTCCCTGGCTCGCTACAAACCACACTTTATATATGGCCATGGCTTCCCCAATCGTCACATCAAAAACCACATTGAACTTCCATGCAAAAGCCATATGAACGGTCCCATCTCAATCACGAACCACCCCAACCCCCCCCACCCCACCCCAAAAATGTAGTGTGGTTCATGAAACATCTTTTATTCTCTATAAATTTAACATTTTTCATTTAAAAAAAAAAATCCCATTCAAACAGAATTAAGTGTGATTCGGGTGGGCCCAAAAAAAACAAAAAAAAAAAAGGAGTGTGGTTCAATTAGTGGAAGACACACAAGAAATGCATTACATGATCTTCTTATAAAGAAAAGCACCAAACCAACAAAAAGAGCCTTAATAATCGCTTTAAAAGAAAAGAGCCTGAATTAGTTTCCGTCAAATAAAGGAAACTGACTCACTTTCAGAATATTTGACAAAAAAAAAAAAAAAGAGCCTTTCCCTTCTGGAAAAAAATAAAAAAATAAAAAAAAATCTTTTTTGCTTTTTAGAATTTTTCCTTTTCTGGAAACATTTTTGAAACAGACTACTTTAAAATTTTGATCATTTTGAAAAATTTAAGTGATATTCAAATTTTTGAAAGATGAACGTGAATTTGTATTCAAAGTTTTTAAACAATCTATTTACATTCTCAAAAAGAAAAAGAGCCTTTTTTTTTTTAACAAAAAAGGAGAACTAGATAAGTTAGTCATAATTTGGAGTAATGTTCAATTCTTATTTTTGAAAGATGAACGTAAATTTGTGTTCTCCATGAAAGTTTGTAAACCATATATTTACTTTCACAAAAATACGGATGGAAAAATGTAATTGGAGGATATCGCATAAGATATTTTCCTTAATTCATCTGCTCAAGAACTTTCAAAAATAACTATAATAAAGCTTCAAATACAAAAATCCAATATGTGATTTTATTTGCCTTGAATATTTACGCAAGCTTTTCAACATAAGTCATCACCAAATTGTAAAACTTGAAGAAGAAATAAGAAGCAAATTTGAGTAAATATATATAAATTTTGAGGGCATTGGCAAATGTGTACAATGAAGAGCAAAATTGAGTAAAATAATTAATAAAACAACTCACTTTAAAGATTTCAAGGAAATACTAAACACTTCTTTTTTTACGTTAGATGAGTTTGAAATATATATTTCAAAAAAGAGTGATGCTATATGTACATATGAATGTACAAATAGGTTTACATATAAATTTTACGCATATATTCTCTTTTTCTTTATTGAATAACATGAGGCGAAATTGTAATTTCACACTCTTTTTGTAAATACATATGTACATTTATCTGTTCAAATAGATTAATCCTTCAAAAAATTAAGTGGACTTATAGTCACCTTAACATTAATTCAAATGCCGTATGTGCTTAATTATTTGTGACTATTTTAATAGGGAAATATAGGTATAAACTTATTTTTAAGCACAGTGTGAAAATTAAAAGATTCTTGGCACTAAATGTCACCAAACTAAGAAGTAACTAAAATGCTATTCTTTTTACTTGGATTTAGATTTGGACCATAATAGTAAAGATAAAATAAAATAATAAGCCAGAAAGTGATAAACCTCCAAAAATAAACATGAATGACTAATGGCGATTGACGAGTCACTATCCATATTAATTGAGAAATGATTTTTTTTTTCAAAAAATTTCATGGCAAATAAGGACTTAGAAAAATACTACCTCCATAATACCAAAAATATGGTTCTATTTCTTTTTTCACGTAGATTAAGAAAAGTTCATTTAATAATATTGAAAAAATAAACTTTAATTATATTTTTTTCATTTATTAATTATTTCACTTTAATACTTATATTTTTTTTATAACTATGTATATTAAATATAGACATATAAGAAAATTAATATTTCATTTTCAACTACTTATTAAAAAAGAAACTAAATCATATTTTGGTAGGACGAATAAAGAAAACTGAACATCTTTTGGGACGGAGGTAGTATGTAAGAGCGAAATAGAAATCAAAAAATTTTCCATTAGCCTCTTCAAATTTGGAGCTTTTGCAATTTGCCATACGCATGCAGCCGAGGCCATGGCTCTAAGCGAGAGTCTCAGATTCATCTCCACTACAAGATTTCTAGGGAGAGTAGTACTCTCCTCTTAGGAAGAGTACTTCTCTGTGTGGCACACCTTGATTAGTGAAAATCAGAGGAGCCCTTTTGTTTTCCACCAATCAAGGGGTGCCATGGGAGAGTGTACTCTCCCTAAGAGCAAGGTTAATGTTGGGGGAAAAAAGCCAAAGAAAAAATCAGTGGGGAAAAAACCTATTTTCAAATAATGTGTAGGGAAAAAGTAGGGGAAAAATATGAATTGAACATGTAGCGGTATTTTATTGGATTAGGAGGGGAGTGGGAGTAGGTGAAAAATAATATTTTATTGGATTGAGGGAGAATGAGAGTGGGGAAAAAACCTAAATGATGGGCTAAATTTGGCCCCTCCTTTAGATTCCCCCCAAATTAACTTTTTCTCCCTCAACTTTGATACATAATTTGATTTTGTGGGAGTGGGAAAACCCAAATTTAGGTTTTTCCACCCCACATTAATCATACTGGGAGAGGTCTCCTCTCCCTAGTTGAACTCTTCATCACTAGGTATCAATTCCCCATTCTTTGATTTTCCTTTGTTTTATTATCAATCTTGGTATTGTCCCATTCTTTGATTTGCCTCCATTTTCCCCCAATTTTTCATTTTCCTCCATTTTGTTCCCATTCTTTAATTTTTTCTCTATTTTGTCCTGAATCTTTTATAAATTCACATGTTTTATCCCTTTCATCAAATTTGTTTATTAAAATGACACATTAGTAAGGGTAAAATGAGAATAAAATTTGGGTAACTTCACTTCACATCATCAACCTTTCAAAATTTTATATGACGTGGGTAACCTTTCAAATCATGTGAATATATAAATATATAAATATTGAAAATAAGGTAAAGTGAATATATAAATTTGGGTAACTTCACTTTTCCCTATTCTTTTTTCCTTACTTTACTTTCAATATTTATATATTCATGCATTACATTTACAATATCAAATCATGTCAACTGTGTTTGATTGGTCAGATATTTAGTTGGTATTATTTTAGCTAAATATCCAATCGTATTGCTGAAAATATGTTGTTCTGATGTAAATTGGTATTTTTTTATTACATTATTGATTAACTGTTTTAGCAAAAATTCTAAGAAGACATAAAATTGTGGCATGAATAAGTGACCTTATAGATGAAGTACAAGTCAATTGGAAAATGAAAAAGTATTTATGTGATCAACACCTAATGAAATTGTGTCAAATGAAGATATCACTTATTTATATTACTTCATCATGTCTTTCTATAATTGCTCTTAATTTAGTATTCTTTGGGGCATCACATTATTCTAATTAAATACATGTAATGCCATAGACATGTCCAAAAAATCAAATTAATAGTTAATAAAAAATCTAGCTAAATATATCAATTAAACAATTGATCACTTGTGTCTGATTCAAGGATGCACATCAGAACAACATATTTTCAGCGACACAATTAGACATTCAGCAATTGGTCAACAACATCATCATCATCTTAAAAGTCTAGATCGTAATATAACCAGCAACCTACACTTCATTGGGTAGCTCGAAGAAAAATTTTCATTCTTCATTTTGATTATTTGCATATTGTTTCTATTATATTTTGAAAACATTTGTAGAACAAGATGAATTACCACCTCTGTCTCAAAAAGATGGTCATATTTTTTCACATAGATTAAGAAAAATTAATTTGATTTAATAGTAGTAGAAAATTAAATTTTAATATAATTTCCCTATTATACTATCTCATTTATTAATTTTTTCACTTTAATAATTCTATTTTTTATAACTATACACATTAAATATGTGTATATAAGAAAACTAATATTTCAACTATTTTTTAAAAAGGAAATTAGACTATATTTTGAAATGAACAAAAAAAGAAAAATTGGATCATCTTTTGGGGACATGTAGTATTTACTTAGTAATTTATTATCTATATTAATTTAGTAGTTGCAACGTGAAGAAGAAATTATAAATAAATAAAACAAATTAGAGTAGTGTTTTTGTCATTTTTTGCCTAGTAAAATGATATTTATTTGCAAACTAGTAGTTGCATAATTGATGTAAAGTTAATTTAATAAATGATATGATTCAAATTGTGATGTAGTAGTTGGATATTCAAATTCCAGATAGAAAGGTTCGGGCTTCAACCACATATGTCCATCACCTTGTATAAAAAAAATAAGAATATGTTTTTTTAATACTAAGAATATGTTACATTATATTATTGTTATATATTTAATAAAAGCTAACATACCTATTTAATTGGAAATAACCCGGCAGTTCAACCACCAACTCCAAGTATCCGATTTGCCCAGTGACCTGACCTACGTCAATAGCTTTTCAGAAGAGGATTAATTAGTATTCAGAGGTTTCAAAAATAAAATAAAATAAAATAAAAGAAAAAAAGATTAAATCTTATTGGAAATGATTGAGGCTCTCTAAATATTTCTTTATGTGGAAATTAGTCAATACACACCAATTCACCCTTATAATTAGAAAAATACTTATTTTAATTTTTAATTGACAAATTACAAATGTTGGGTCATTCTATTTGA
The DNA here is from genome assembly GCA_963692815.1 of Nyctanthes arbor-tristis. Lineage (NCBI taxonomy): Eukaryota > Viridiplantae > Streptophyta > Magnoliopsida > Lamiales > Oleaceae > Nyctanthes > Nyctanthes arbor-tristis. The sequence goes on along the minus strand of CAVNYN010285781.1, from coordinate 36,210 downwards.
AAAAATACGGTCAGTGTAACAAATTCAATTGAGAGTGTAATAAGTATTTTTATAATTTGTTTCCGATAACTACTACGAAGACTAAAATAATTATAATTAAGAGTATTTTTTTAATTTATTACAAATATAATAACTTACATGTAAAAATCCTATTTCTTATTTTAAAGCGATTGAGACTCTTTTTGTACTAATTGAAGCGATTGGACTTGAAGTTCTTTTATTAAATTTCTGTTTATTTTTTTTCTGCTTATGTGGCTCCCAACTTCCACTGAGTGCCGTTCTTATCTCCTTTTTAATGAACATATCATAAAATGCCTTCCTTATCGACCCATGCAAATCCCCTTCTATGGCTCTCCATTCCGATGTGTAATCCATAACAATGACCTAAAAAAATGATGCAATGCAGAAATTGACGTCATGATAGTGATTTTTATAGAGTCAAATTGACTCCTGTATTATTACCAACAAAGAGAAGAGAAGAACTTTCCCGAAAGGAGCCTTTTATGTTCAAAATTTTTTTCCACTTTTAGATTTCTTTCTTTTAATGAGAAATGCTATGAAACTCGCAGTTAATTTTTCTTTTTAATGAAACTAATTTGATGACGTCGAGAAATAAGATGGAGACATGTCGTTTCATAAGAAATCCATTTTTTTTGGTCAAATGAAAACCAACTTCTAGTTTTATAACATTTTTTTTTATATTTGAGCAAGTATTACATTTGTTAGATATTCACGCATTTCAAGTATGAGGTCCCTGGTTCGATTCACACCCATCCCTCCCCTATTACCGCTCCCCTCCCCTATCTCCCCTTCTATTAAAAAAAAAAATTTATAACATTTTTATTTTTTAAATGATTTTTTAATGGGTTAGCATTTTATTTCTTTTTGCTAACCGGACACTTCACGATTATTAGGGGGTGTCAACATAAAAATCCGTCTAATTCTAGATGTCCTCAATTTAAAATTTTATAGATTAAAAAAAAGGTATTCTCAATTTAAAATTATATGAATTCTATAGAATTCTAGTGTTGTTAATTTCTTACAGATTCTCGTGGATTTCATTTAATGATGGATTTCTATGGAATTTTATGGGTTCTAGGCCAAAAAATACACTTTATATGATTCATAACAAAATCCCTCTATGAATTTCATCATTTTTTTATAATCTAGGTAATTAATAAAAATTTATAATTTTAAATTATAAAAACTCATTTTTTCTTATCACTAGTTTTTAAACAATTATTCACATTTACGAATTTATGCAAAAATAATATATTCTCACAATAACCCGTATTTTTTCCTTCGTTGTTCTAGTTTTTAAAAAATCAAATTGTAATCAATATATACAAAAGAAATCGTTAGTGAACGAGATGAGAAATTATTATAATATAACACTAGTTATTTTACCCGCACTTTACACGGGATGATAATACCAGATATTATAAGTAATTCAAAAAGATTAAACATTATTGTATAAAAAAGATTTAAACTATAATACTTGATTGTTTATGTGTGGTGTAAAGGAAAACAATATATGTGCTACCCGTAATACGATATCTTTTATTAATGAAGATAAAAAATGGTCAACATAAAAAAAACACTATGAAAATTATTGAAGAAAATTTTTAGAGTTTGTATTAGACTGCAATGTATAACGCATGAGAAAATATATTACATCCGATAAACATAGCTAGAATGAATGACGAACGATAATAATAAATGTATTACAATATTTATAGTAGAATTTGTTGCTTCACCATCTTTAACATATATCGTAATTTTCAGATATTTTCAATTTATAACCCTTGAAATATCTATATATAATTGTCTATGTGTGAACACTAACTTTTTCTAGAAAATGCACATGTGATATATTGCTCCTTTTGTTTTTTTTTTAACTTTTGTAAAATGTATTAATGATATCTAATTTTTCATAACATACACTTTCTATAGACTAAATATTTAAATATATTACCATAATTTAATCAGTGTTTAAAATACAGAACCATTATGACCAAGCCAATTGAAAAAATCAGAAATTGACTAATACTTGAACCAATCCAAAACATAATCTAACGGTGTGAGATAAAGACAATACGGTTCACCGATTTCACAATAAACTTTTTTCAATAATGATCTATTAAAATTTTAAACTTTTTGGAAACTCAAAGCCCATAAACTAAGGCCTTATTACACATAACCATTCTCTTAATAATTTAATAAGCATACATTCTCAATTTTTTTCACTAAATAACCAATGTAAGATTCTCTTTTTATACCGAAAGTCACATTTTTAATAGCCCCTTAAATTATAAAATTTGATCATTTACGCATGTGAAAAAAAAATATTGGTGCCACCCATAATACGTTATCTTTCATTAATGAAGATAAAAAATGGTCTAAAAAAACTTAAGGAAAAGATTGAAGAAAATTTACGAATACTGGAACCAATCTGAAAAGAATCTGATGGTGTGAGATAAGGACGGATGCAGTTGACCGGTTGACCGGTTCACAATAAACTTTTTTCAATAATAATATACTAAAATTTGTACTTTTTTGAGGCTCAAGGTCCATAAGTTAAGGCCTTATTATGCATAACCCTTCTCCAAGTAGTTTAATATAAACATACATCCTCAATTTTTTACACTAAATAATTAACATGGGATTCTCTTTCTATTCCCAAAGTCACATTTTCAACGACTTTTAAAAAAAGAAAAAAATTTCAACCTTTGTTAAACGGTAAATATCTAAAAATTATAAAATCAAATGTTCTTCCACATTATTTCAGGTAAAAATTAATTTATTTCAATTATTTAAATAATATCGGTTTGATGATCTTGAACTATTAGCTTTTTCGGTTCAATGACTGTCCGGTTTTCTGAACATTTACAAATACTGAAATCGATCAGAAAAGCAATCCGACGGTGTGAGATAAAGACGGATACAATTCGCAATTAACTTTTTTTTTTCTCAATAATAATAATCCATTTAAACTTTGAACTTTTTTGAAAATTTAAGCTCATAAGCTAAGGCACTATTATACATAATCCTTCTCTAAGTAGCTTAGTATATGCATATATCCTCAATTGCTCTTCCGATCTAAATAACCAATGTGAGATTCCCTTTCTAATCCTAAAGTCACATTTTTAATTGCCCATTGTAACATTTTTCTAAACAGTAAAGATAAAAAAATTATAAAATCAAATGTTCTTTTTCCACAATATTTTAGGTAAAACTTAATTTATTTCAATTATTTAATTAATTAAAATCGCTCCAATGACATTGAACTGTTAGCTTTTCTGGTCCGATTTTCTGATAACTCACGAATACTAGAATCAATTTGAAAAACAATCCGACGATGTGAAACAAAAACAGATACGGTTCACAATAAACTTTTTCTCAATAATGATCTATTAAAATTTTAAATTTTTTGAAAGTTTAAGGCCCATAAGTTAAGACCCTATTATGTATAACACTTCTCTAAATAGTTTAATATAGGCATATATTCTCACTCTTTTTCACTAAATAACTAATGTTAGATTCTTTTTCTATGCCCAAAATCATATTTTCAATTGATCTTAAAAAGGGGGATAAAATTTCAATATTTTTTTAAACATTAAAGATCAAAAAATTATAAAATCGAATGTTCTTTTTTCCACATTAATTTACGTAAAACTAATTTATTTTAATTATTTAATTAAAATAAGTCCGATAACCTTGAACCGTTAGCGTAATACTAATTTATTTCAATTATTTAATTAAAATCGGCCAATGACCTTGAACCATTAGGGTTTCCAGTTCGATGACTGGTCTGGTTTTTTGAATATTTATGAATACTGAAATCAATCAGGAAAATAATCCCACAGTGTGAGATAACGACATATACAGTTCATAATAAACTTTTTCTCAATAATGATCAATTAAATTTTTGAACTTTTTGGAAGTTTAAGGCTCATAAGCTAAGGTCCTATTATGTATAACCCTTCTTCAAGTAGTTTCATATAAGCATACATCCTTAATTTTTTCACTAAATAACCAATGTTGGATTATCTTTCTATTTCTAAAGTCACATTTTCAATTGCTATTAAAAAAAGGAATAAAATTTCAACATTTTTTAAATGGTAAAGACTAAAAAATTATAAAATCGAATATTCTTTTTCCACATTATTTTAGATAAAAATTAATTTATTTTAATTATTTAATTAAAATTAGTCCGATGACCTTGAAAGTTAGCGTTTTCAATTCAATGACCGGTCTGATTTTCTAAACATTCGCAAATACTAGAATCAATCTGGAAAACAATCCGATGATGTGAGATAAAGACAGATACTGTTCACAGGTTCACAATAAACTTTTTTTCAATAATGATCTATTAAAATTTTAAACTTTTTGAAAACTCAAAGCCCGTAAGTTAAGGACCAATTATTAACCCTTCTCTAAGTAACTAAATATATGTGTAAAATTTCAATTTTTTTAACTAAATTACCAATGTGGGATTCCCTTTGTATCCCAAAGTTATATTTTCTATGGCTATTAAAAAAAGAATAAAATTTTAACATTATTTAAGGTAAAAATTAGTTTTATTTTTAATTATTTAATTAAAATCAGTCCAATGACCTTGAATTATTAGTTTTTTCAATTCGATGAGGGGTCAAATTTTCTGAACATTGGTGAATATTGAAATAATCCGGAAGTTATCCAACTGTGTGAGATAAATTGAAACAAAAAATTAAGAAAATCGATCAAAAATAAAATTGCTCAAGATAAGAAGTGGAAATTTTAAATGTAGATTGAGAGAGATTTAAGAAAGTTCTTAGATAGAATGAGTTCTATTAGAGGAAATAAGAAAAACGTGGATAAAGAAAGAGAGATATTTTAGATACAATGAAATCTGATTTGGTGATTGGAATTAAAAATTGAAAAATATAGTGATAATATAAAAAAAGGAAAATGAAAGATAAAAATAGCATCTATGAATTGGTAATAAATTAATTAAAAAGGCAAATAAAATTAAAAAGGAAAATAGAAATCAATGACCAAAATTAGTAGATTAAACCAATGGCTAGTATGAGATATCCCGATTTAATAAGTAGTTTTGAGTGGGAAAAAGTGAAATAGAAACTATCTAGCATTTAAGTATATATAGATTTAATTAAAATCGGTTCAATGACTTTGAACTATGAGCATTTCCGATTCGATAACAGATCCAATTTTTTGAACATTGGTGAATATTGGAACCAATCTAGAAGTTATCCGAAAGTGTGAGATAAATTAAAACAAAAAAAATTAAGAAAATCGATTGAAAATAAAATTGCTCAAGATAAGAAGTGGAAATTTTAAATGTGGATTGAGAGAGATTTGAGAAAGTTCCTAGATAGAATGAGTTCCATTAGAGGAAATAAGGAAAATGTGGATAAAGAAAGAGAGATACTTTTAGATAAAATGAAATATGATTTGGTGATTGGAATTAAAAATTGAAAAATATAGTAATAATATAAAAAAAAAGAGAAATGTAAAAAAAAAAGAGAAATGAAAGATAAAAAGGGAATCTATAAATTGGTAATAAATTAAAAGGTAAATAAAATTAAAAAGTAAAACAGAAATCAATGGCCAAGATTAATATATTAAACTAATGGCTAAGATGAGATATCTCGATTTAGCAAGTGGTTTTGGGCTAGAAAAAATAAAATGGAAACTATCCTACCTATAAATTGGCAATATACTATAATAAAAACTAACATACCTATTTAATTAGATGAATTATTATAGTAATTAAATAATAAAACTTATCTCAAACTTATTGAAATAAAGTTTTAATTAACAATATTTAGTATAATAAAGAAAGAAAACTTTCAATATTTTATAAAGGAGAATTAAAATATATTTTTAAGGATATTTCGGACGGAAATGGATACTTTCCGTCGGAGAACTTCAAGTCCGTCGGAAACTTCTGGCAATATTCATTTTGCTTTAAAAATTCTGTCGGTTTTACATTTCTGTCGGAAATTACGTTGTGAAATTACATTGTTTGTCCAATTATCTCTGAGGATTTACTCATGTGACCATGTATTATTAAATAATAAATCCATAAACAAAGATATCATTTTTTTTTTCTGAAACAACGATAAACAAAGAGTTGGGCATGATTAATAATATCATTCTCTCTTTTGTTGGTTACTTTCAAATACCTGAAAAATGGTTAGAAAGTGAACTATGTAACTGCACAGAGTTTAGTTACTATCAACATCCTTATCGTGGGCATTAATTTGAATTCTCTAAACACATTATATTATACATACACATACCTTATAAGTTTAAGAATTCTTTGATGTAAACCTGATTAGAATACTGAAAATAACATATAACATATCTCTCTATAACTAGTGTTTTAGAACACACGAGATGTGAAACTTATTCTTACTTTCTTCCCCTTTGTGTCGTGAAAAGTAATGACATATGCCTTATGTGTTATTAAGTGTGTTTTTAAAAAGCATGAGATGTGAAAAAGTGGCGATATATACTACACATTGAGAACAAATGCAACGATGCTTAATAAAGTACAGTCCATGCGTGAAAATGCTCCACACTTCAAGCTTGGGCACAAATGGATGACTAGATTTTTAATTAGAATATATATATATATATATATATATATATATATAGAGCTTATAACGTTGTTCGTTCACTAAACTTAATTAGATTTTTACTTCAAAAGAATGTATCAATATTGCGATATTTTTCTACTAAATTTTCTACGGTGTAATTGCCTAAAAGACATGCCGATGTTTATAGATTTCTATGACGTAAATGTAGCAATAAATGTAGAAAGTATCAAATAAAAAGTGTGGCCTAAATGACAAAAGTTGTTTGTGCTAATTGAAGAAAAATTATTTAGTAGGATGAGTGGAATATTAGCTCTTATACCCACTGCGGATAATTTGGTACATGACATATACTAGACACATGATCGAGGATTTGAATGATTAATTGGCTCCTTTTCATGTTACAAGTTCCATTTCTCACTCTATAAATTCCTCTTATTAGCTACATAGTCACAACTCACAATCAAATTTTAATTTGGTAGATTTCGTTCTTTTTCTTCACATATTCAACATTAATACTGTGGAGGCCAATAAGTGAAACTAAACTAGTAAGAATTAATGGAGCAATCAGGAGATGAGCTCAACAGGCCGCCTATGTCGCAGCAGCCGAGCCCGGCTACTAGCCATGAAGTGACCTCTGAGCTCGAGAAGGTCCTATCTGACACGACTTTGCCACACCTCACACGGTTGAGGAAGGCGTCATGGATTGAGATAAAGCTCCTTCTTCCACTTGCTATACCCGCAACCTTAATGTACATGATAAACATTTCCATGTCGATTGCGACAAGGATCTTCACCGGTCACCTTGGCAATCTTGAGTTTGCGGCCGCGAGTCTTGGCAACGATGGCATTCAAGCATTTGCCTACGGCTTCCTGGTGCGTACATACACGACATTATTCTTCTTATTTATCATCTTTATCCGATGCTACAATTGATGCATGTCTCTTGCAGCTAGGAATGGGAAGCGCGGTGGAAACGCTATGTGGGCAAGCATATGGTGCGGGCAGATATGATATGTTAGGCCTCTATCTCCAAAGGGCGACCGTAGTTCTTTTCTTGTTCAGTCTCCCACTCTGCACACTCTATATATTTTCCAAGCAAATATTAATATTAATCAAAGAGTCAAAAGAAGTCTCATCGTTAGCAGCAGTATTCGTCTATGGACTTATCCCCCAACTCTTCTCGTACACCATCAACTTTCCTGTACAAAAATTTCTCCAAGCACAAAGTATCGTACTCCCTAGTGCTTTGATGTCGTTAGCAACTCTCGGGGTGCATTTGCTAGCGTCGTGGGTAGCGGTTTATAAGATCGGTCTTCGACTAATCGGGGCATCTTTCATTTTGAGCCTTTGTTGGTGGATCCTTGTTATAGTCCAGTGTCTCTATATTATGTTTAGCCCAAAATTCAAAGAAACTTGGAAGGGATTTAAATGGGAGGCTTTTACTGGGCTTTGGGAGTTTGTGAAATTATCAATAGCATCGGCAATTATGTTGTGCTTGCAGGTGTGGTATCTTCAGGTACTCATGTTGATGGCTGGACTTCTAAAAAACCCAGAGATTGCCTTGGATGCACTTTCAGTATGGTACTTGAACATTTCTTTCTTTTTATTTTATATATTTTAATTAAATTTGGACCAGAAGACCCTCGATATTTTGTAAAATAGCACCCTTCATCCAAATGGATAGTGGATTTTAAAATTAATCTGTTTGACGACTCGGGTCGTGTTATAATTGAAATTAAATTTCAAATTTACCTCATGTGAGATTACATAGAAGTGAAACTTAATTTGAAATTTATAGAAGTGAAACTTAATTTGAAATTTTTTCTTTATGTACACGCGTCTCATTTTCTATATGTAAATGGGTCAATTTTTATGTACTCTCATGCTATGTGAATTATGATAGGATCTGATTTAATTGGTTTTCAAACGAAGCCTAATGGTTTATAATGATGAAATGAATCTATTTGGATGAACGACGTTAGTTTTGCAAAGGTTAGGGGTCTTCTGGTTCAAATTTAAAGACTGGGGAGAGAAGTGCAAGTGAATACAAAGATTGGAGACCTTTGCTTCAACTTACCTGTTTTTGGAAAGATGAACACTCCTACGATAGTATGTACACTTAAATAACACTGGATTAAATATCAATTGAATATTTTTTTAGGTCCAATAAAACGCATGAAGAAAAATGATACGCCATATATATTATGTTATTATTATTAACTTGATTTTAATTTTTGTGTAGCTTATCAATAAATGGTCTAATGTTCACCATTCCGGTAGGGTTCAACACTGCTGCCAGGTCAGTACATCATCCGAATATAATAATGCAATCATACTATAGAACCTAAATTTGATCACTTTACGAAACTAGATCATGATATGATGGTTTCTAATGCTGACACCCAACAATAGTGGATATGTGTTTCGTTTTTATTATGCCACATCACAAGTCTCACATAATTTTTGTATAACATGATATACAAAGATAACATATTCTATTAACTTTAAATCAAATTAAATTAGCAGTGTTCGAGTGAGCAATGAGCTTGGAGCTGGTAACCCAAAGTCAGTAGCTTTTTCTGTTCTCATGGTAAATTTTGTCTCGTTGATCGTCGCCATGGTGGTTGCGGCTATTGTATTATCATTACGCCACACATTTAGCTACATATTCACTAGTGGTGAAACTGTGGCCGACGCAGTATCGGAATTATGTCCATTTTTAGCAATTACTCTGATTCTCAACGGCATCCAACCTGTCTTATCCGGTAATAATTGTCCCTACATTTTTTAGCCATGCTTTACTCGATATTTGTTTGATTATGATTCTTCTTTCTTCATTGGAAATTTATTTAATTATAAAATCTTTTAGCATGTTACATGTAAAAATGTTTGTTGGTAACTCCCTTCATGATTCATTTTTCAGCCTATATTATTGTTGTAGTAAAAAGAAATACCTTTTGTGAAAATTGAAGGGGTGGCTGTTGGTTGTGGATGGCAAGCATTTGTTGCTTATGTAAACGTTGGTTGTTACTACGTGGTGGGAGTTCCACTTGGCTGTCTTATTGGATTCAAATTCAACTATGGTGTAAAGGTAAAAACTGAATAAGGATATGATTGTACTAAAATTGGCCGTGCGTTATCATATTATTGGACTATATATTATATTTTTTAAACATTTCACTCAAAAAGTTTAGTTTTAATTATTGACTTTTCAAAGAAATAGTTTAATAAAATACGATAAACCCTAAACCAAATAGACCTATTTTATGGGTTAATTGTAAACCAACCAATGGAACCAAAGATGTTTAATAATGAGTGGTGCATTGAATATGTGTTCATACCTTCCTCTACAGGGAATATGGTCGGGAATGATCGGAGGAACATTGATCCAAACCATCATTTTGCTTTGGGTAACCTTTCGAACAGATTGGAACAGAGAGGTAAATATTTAAATTACTCAGAAAAATATTTTCTTTATTAACATTTCCACGCACGCAATTAAAGTCGGGTCGGGTCAGTCTTCATCTCAATTTGAAACTGAGTTGACCTTTCTCAATTTGGAGAAAAAGAAATATGAAACCACCCGAGGTTAGTTTTAGATCGGATTTGTTCAGGTTTAATCGCCTTTTTATATATTTTTGAATTTTTCGCTCTTTTTGAATCCTAACCTTGACTGAACCAGGTCAAATGCCTGGGCTTGCAATTAATCTCACCCTAAATGATGAATTAGCTTTACCACAACAAGATGCAAACATTATTTCCTAATGTTTTTAGAGTCGTTTTCCAAAATATTCAGGAGATTTTGTAAGAGTAATGCTATAGAGGCCAGTTGACATTTCTACATTGAAGGATGATTGGATAATTATAAATACATAGAGACATACATCCATTCATTATCCAACAAAAAAAATGCCAATTAGACCGGTTTTCAGTCTAGATAAATAGCATTATTCGTTTTATAACCTCTGATCCTGTGTATATTTTAAATATACGTGGCATTCATGATACACATATAATACATCTATACACGCTACACGGTGGTTTTTAAAAATTTTCCCATTTTTAGAATTATATGCATTATTATATTCCTTCTTTTCTCCAAAATTTTCTTCATTCTTATCACTTACCGGCAATTCTTTTTTACCTTTCCCGGGGAAAAAAGTAACTCTTTTCTTTTTCTTCATTTTTTTTAGGTGGAGGTGACAAGAAAACGTTTGGATAAGTGGGAAGACAAAAATTAGACTTCCTTTCAAAGGAGAGACAATGGGTTACGCTACTGAACAATTGCTTTAATAAATATATGTATATGTGGAATGTTCATTAATCAGGTGTATAATTATCTTACTACTTTTGCCAATTTCTATTTCACAAAAATTTTCTAGCACTTCATATCACGTGGGTGTATGAATACACGCAAAATTCATGTGGCATAATCCAAAGTGTCATAAAATACTATTCCATTCCATAGTCTCAAAATAAGGAAAACTTTTAAAAACTTGTTAAAAGTTTTATTTTATTAAAAAATTCCCCACTTATGTGGCATGAATGAATACATGTCATGTGTATTTTAAATCCACATGACATATATATGTGACATAAGTGAAAAGTTTTTTAACAAAATTTTTAAGAAATTTTTAAAGTTTTTAAATGAGACTTGTTAAAAAAAATTTGAATATATAATCTCGATATCCCCTGCCCATTTCCGAGTAGAGTTCGGCATCGCCCGTCTCCATTAAAAGGACAAAAAACTTTTCTTTTCAAACACGTGTCAAAAAGTATGTAAAGATTCTTTATGTGCGTAGCGTGCGCAAGGTAACAAAGTCCACAAGGACCATAACATAAATACATATTCAAGTATAATGAGATCCTTCATTATTAGAGTAGTGCTATGGAAACAAAAAAAGAAACAAAAATTTAAATAAAATTGACAAACGAAAGCTTCTTATTTTTTAACACATCACGTCACATTTATATCAATATTAATTACATGACCACTTGTCATTTTTGTCACCCTCTTTGTCTCTTTTTTTTGGTCTATATAGAATTGTTCTTATTATTATCACGGTAATAATATTACGATATAGAATAATGTTATGTAGTACAAGTTTAACTGATAATATATGTGTCACTAAATAATAAGTGGAGTTATAGGTATATATGCATGGAACTCACTTAATTTTTTACTTACTATTTAATGATATGTAGACTGGTATTAATTCATACTAGTCTTTCACCCGTGCGTTATACGGTACAAAACAATTTGAAAGTTATTAAATACACGTTAACTAAAGTACCATCAAGAAAATAAAAGATTAATTGAAAAAAAAATCTGTAAATTAAAGTCACAAATAATGGATATAAAGTACTCATAAAACATATTAACATATAAAACTTGATTAATACTATGCGATAAATCTTAGTACATTTTAATGCAATTGTTGAAATTATTAACTTTCCCAAAAATAGAATTACCAATAAAATTTGAAAAACACAATCTACTAGTAAAGTCACAATACATTTTTGGATAAGAGTTTAAGTTTTTAACTTTCCGTATCTCTTCGTTGAAATAATTTCGTCTAAAGAAAATGCATATTCATTTTCTAACAGTTCTATTGTTGTCATGATTAATATTGGTTGAGATTCTCGTATCAATACATATAATATCGACAATCAAAATTGAAGTTAAGTTGGATTGAAAATTTAGCAAAATTACTCAAAGGAACAAAGAAACCAAATGTTTAAATAGATGTCTTAATCGGCCTATTGAATCCACAAAAAGTTGAACTAACAAACAGGTGTAAAACATATATAAATGTCGACCCAAAATAAAATAGAAAGGCACAAAAGCCATAGCACATGAATTCAAACGTCCAAAATCCATCGTTAAAATTTATGCTCCTATTTTTGGAAATCAAAAAAAGAGAAAAACGGGGGGAATGAAATTTTACAAATTTAAAAAGTGAAAAAGGGTGGAAAAATTTAGACAACTATTATCCTTTTAAAAAGTAATTAAGGCTAAAAAATTTTTGGGGAAAAAATAAAAGAAAACAAAAAAAAAGGAAAAAAAAAGAAAAAGAAGAAATTTGATGGATTTAAAAAGTGAAAAAGGGCACAATTTTTTTTTTAAATAACTACTATCCTTATATATATACACACATGTATATTTTCAAAGCTAAGACATTTTGAGGAAAAAAAGAAAAGAAAAAAAATGGAAAAAGAAGAAAGTTGACCGATTTAGAAAGTGAAAAAGGGAGAGAAATTTTTAGGCAATTATTCTCCTTATATATATATATGGATAATTTTATTTTATCCACACATGCATGTTATTATGCATGCGTATAACACATGACACACATCTAGGCTACAAGTGTGCGGTACTTGTAGCCTAGATGTTTGACACATATACGTACATGCATAATAATATGCATACACACACACACACACAATTGCCGTAGAAGTTTTTGTAAAGACCTTTTCCACTTTGGTATGATATTTTCCGCTTTGAGTCTATCCCACACGGTTCTCTTTGGTTTACACTTAAAAGGTCTTATGCCAATTGTAGTGAGTTTCTTAGGTTATAAACTGTTTTTCCCCCTACCAAACCGATATGAAATTAATGCTATCACAGTTTTTTTTGAATTCCTTTTCAAAACTAGTGGTTGGTTTCACGAGAATAAAATGAGTATATGACTGATTATCTGAGATGATAGAGCTTCTTTTATTGTAGCAGAATCAGGGGCGGAGCCAGGATTTGAAGTCAATGCGGTCCAAAATTTTGAAATAAAGAAGCTATAAAACAGTTTGACAATGAATACAAATACAATGATATACTTTTACAACTGTCCTTTACCAGTTTTCATACTTTGAAACTGTTTTACAATAAGTTCATTATCAATATTCAAAAATACATCTTTCTCTATATAAACAAGAAGGCTATCATTCATCCACTCGTCAGCCATTCGATTGCGCAATCTATCCTTCACAATACTCATTGTAGAAAACACTCTTTCCACAGTAGCAGTGGCAACTGGTAGAATTAATGCCAAAGTCAGAAACTTATAAACCAGGGGAAAATTTCTATGTTTCTTTGTGAGGACTAATTTCTGTGCAAGATCACCAAGGCCATTCAACTCTTTGAATAAAATGCAACTGCGCACATCAGCGATATAAGTATCAAGCTCATCATTAAGTGCAAGGACATCTAAAGTTGAAAAATCTTGAGGATAAAACTCAGCAAGTTGAAGCAATATTTTCTTGTCAAAAGCAGAAAATGAATCTTGTGGACATAAACAAGCTATGCAAAGTAGTAACTCTGTACTGATCCCCGAGAAGCGACCATTCAACTTTTGTAATTGCAAGTCAATCACAGCATAGAATAAATCCACACGGTAGTGATGCAAATATGTTATCTTTGGTGGATTACGTTGTGGGCGACCATGAATATCATGTCGCATAAACATATCATCCATTTTGGGAACATCAATATAATGCTTCTGACAAAAACCACAAACTTCTTCAAGAAAGGAATCCCACCCATCATCTCTCAATTGCTCGAGTCGCTGCTTACAAACTTTCACCAAATGCATTGCATTTACAATATCTTGATTTCTCAATTGTAATGACTGTGACAACGCATTTGAAATTCCCAAAACAATTCTCATCATGTGTAAATCAAATGCAAAATCAAACGAGTGTATCGATTTTGACAAATTAAATGCCTCCAACTTCTGATCAGAAGAAGAAGAATCATCTTCATAAATCATTTCAAGTACAACACCCACAGTAGAGAATATTGAAAGCATGCTAAGCAAAGATTTATAATGCAAACCCCATCGTGTATCACTAGAACGCTAAAGATTAGTTTCTTGATTAAGTCCCCGCCCACTTGAAATCTCACCATTTTCCAATGTCTCAATAATAAAATTAGATTGTTTTTCACGAAGGAGATCAGAGCGTTTACAAGATGCTCCAACGACATTTATCACATCAGTAACAACACAAAAAAACTCAGCAACTGGAATACTTTTCTTTGCCACAGCTACAAGAGCTAGCTGAAGTTGATGAACAAAACAATGTACGTAGTAAGCACATGGGTTCTCCTTTAAAATGAGTGCTATTAAACCATTGAACTTTCCTTGCATATTACTAGCACCGTCATAACCCTGCCCCCTCAATCTAGAAATGCTTAAATTGTACCTAGAAAACATATTATCAATAGCAGACTTAAATGAGAGTGCTGTGGTACTAGACACATGTTCAATCCCTATAAAGTGCTCATTTACATGCCCCACATTGTCTACATGACGCAAAACAACTGACATTTGCTCCTTATTTGAGATATCACGAGATTCATCAACTAAAATTGAAAACAATGAATCACCAACATCTTTTAAGATGACATTAATTATTTCAACAGCACAAGCACTAACAATATCCTTTTGAATATCAGGTAATGTCAGCTTTCAATTCTTAGGAGCATTTCCCAATGTCACAGCTTTAATTGAATCATTATGATCAGCCAAAAATTGCAATTGAACAAGGAAGTTACCTGGATTGAGAGAAGTATCTGATTCATCATGCCCCCAAAAAGGTAGCCCTTGCCGCAACAAAAGACGAACACAATCAATAGATGTGTTAAGGCGAATGCGATAATCCTTCTTTGACTGTTGGGATTGCTTGTGTAAAACCATTTGAATATGTTGTTCTTGATTCATCAATGCTTCACATTTCAATCGAGCTTGATTGTGCTCACTGTCATGCTGTCCAACATGAATTTTAAGCCTTTCTTTATTTTTCCGATAAGTGAGTCCTTCGCTTACAAAAGCATCATGTCCTGATTGTTTCCCTTTTGTTGATTTAAAAAGATAACAATAGAGACAATAGGCAGCATCTTTCGATATACTATACTCCAACCAAGCACCAAATTCATCAAACCATGAAGAACGGAATCTTCTAAATGTGCTTACTCCAAACTTTCGTTTTGGGAATTTATGATCCCTAGGTTGACAAGGACCTTTTTGCAAATACGTTCTTCGAACTTGATCTCTAATCTTAGGACTATAGCTTAAAATTGGAATTCTTAATCCCGGGTCGGAGGGTAGTTGTGCGGCATCAAATTCCTCAATCATAGTTGAACTCGAGATCCTCTCAACTCTATTTGATCACTCTTCGACTCTATTTGAGCTATCCTCAACTCTATTAAAACTCTCTTCAACTCTATTTGAGGCAACTTCAACTCTATTTGAACTCTCCTCAATAAAATTTCCTTGAACACCCCTTTTTTTGAAGTATCTCTCCATAATCTACAACATTCAATTTCAACAAAAACATTCAATTCAACAAAATGCCACATACAATTAATAATATAAGCCCTAACTTACTTCTAAGTTATAAGTTTTAACTAAACAATATTTCAACAAGACAACAACAATAGTCAAGTTACTACTCAAATCTACAACATTCAATTTCAACAAAAACATTCAATTCAACAACAATATTACATAGAATTAATAATATAAGCCCTAAGGCCTAATTTACTTCTAAGTTCTAAGTTCTAATTAAACAATATTTCAACAAGACAACAAGAATAGTCAAGTTACTATTCAAGTTCAACAAGACAATAACAATTAACAATAACAAATCAACAATTTCAATTCAATAATAACTAACTTACTTCTAAGTTCTAACTAAACTAAACAATAAGCTAAATAAATAAGCCAAACAAATAAGCCCTAAATTATATAATTTATAAATTATAAACTAAAAACCCCCGCAAATCTTGAATCAAATTGGACAAAACTTAAAAAATAAAAACTACAATAAAATCTTGATGTAATATAAGACTATAAAAGGATTTAGCTTTCTACATAACATACTTGAAAAGTTGAAATTACACTCAAACTCTAACTAAAGAAGCCCTTGCGGTCGCGGTTACTGTAGCAGAAGGCCGCAGCAGCAACACGGGCACACGGCAGCAGGTACGGGCGGATGGCGGAGTCTAAGTCGGCGGTCGGCGGTCGGCGAGCTGCAATCCTTTCCGGTTGGGTCAATCGAACTCGAAAGAGTTGAAGAAGAGAGACAAAGAGTAACGGGATTTGGCCATTTGGGATTTGGGAATCGAGAAGTAGCAGAACGTTGCTTGAGGGTGAGAGTTGGTTTTAGTTTTTGGGTAATTTAATTAGGCTTTTAATTTGGATGTTGAGCAATGCTTTAAAAATAAATAATGGATTGGATTTGGATAATATATTGGGCTAAATTTTTATATTTTGGATCAGATCCGTTATCTTTTTCTAAACTTGCTTACTTAGCCTAAGAAAATTAGACGACCGGACTTAAATTTTTTTGAGCCAGTGCGGTCCAGGCCCAAATTTTATTGCGTCACTGGCAAGTCCAGTGCGGTCCATGGACCGCACTGGCTATTGGGCCTCTGCCCCTGGGCAGAATCATTGATTTTGGAAGGTGATTTCAATCCTCTTATAGCTGGAATTATGAGAGTTGAGGAAATTCTAAAGTGGATTAAACTGCGAGCTTTAAGTAACATCATTGTGTAAATAAATCGATGCGCTCTTAGTGTTGTTGCATTCTTGTTCAAGATATCCCTATATTGGAATTTTGTTGTATCTGTAGATCTACGAACCAAATTGTTCATATACTAATAGGGACATAACGTGACAATAAATGAAAGACTAGAGCCCTTATATGCAAACAAAAAAAATGTGAACAAAATTTTATAAAAGATGAAATGCTAGGACTTAGAGTGAAAATAAAGAATCAGAGTATAAGCATCATTTAGTAGGGGTTAATAGTGAAAATTGAAAGATTATAGACGAAAAGTGAAGTTGGGACATAAAGCAACAATAAATAAAATGCTAGAGAACACCTAGGCTGAAAAAATGTGGATAAAATTGACTAAAAGTTAAAAAGTTAGGGATTTAAAAGTGAAAAGTGCCCTAAAATTATACACTTACCACTACACCACAATACAATTTTTGTAAGTTCTATTTTTTCTTTTTAACTAAAAATATATCATAGATAGAAATTTTCAAATACACATAGTATTGAAAAAAAAAAGCCCAATCCCAAAAAAAATAAAATAAAATAAAATAAAATAAAATTCCATCTCCCAATTTCCAAATATATTGTTCAAGCATTCCCATATTTTAGATATTTTCAATAGTGAGGAAATTGTAAACACATGTGTGCATTTCAACATTTCTTTTTGATACAAAGGGAGATAGGGGAAGGGAGGGGAAGGATAATAGGGGAGGGGTAAATGTAATTCAAACCCGAGACCTTCTTCCCGAAACATGAATACATAACCATTGTAACACTTGTTTGAATCACGTATTTCAACATTTCTCTATATACATGAATAAAAATTTTATTTTAAAATAAAAATAAAGGAAATTATATTGACACTACAGTTTTTCATATATGCACCACATTTTAATTTCAATAATTGCCCATGAAATTTAACTAGTCATTTATTTATATCCTTACTATTTTTATCACATTATTTTTTTGCAACTTTCTATCGATTAGTACTTCTTACTCAAAACAATGATTTTTATTCAAAATTTTGATTAGCTAAATTTTCAAAATGGAAAAAAATAGGTAATTAGAGTCAACCATTTTTCATCTTTTAATTATTTAAAATACTAAAAGGACTTTTTTAACAAAATTTTTGAACAAAAACTGTCTTTGAATGTGAGAAATGTTAGTCAATGAAAGTTGATGATAAAAATGTGGCGAGAAAAATTTAAAAATGTAAATGTTACAACTAGTACATGTTAATGGCATATATTACAATTTAAATGTGGTGTGAATATAAAAAAGTAAGGTATCAATATAATCAATCTAAAAATAATTAGGTCAATAATGGATTTTAGAGTAGACCCACCCCACAGATTTGTTAGAAGAGCATGTCTAGTGTGACCTCAAGACTTGTGAAATGAGTTTTTTCTACAAAACCATCGGGGGTTTTGTTAAGAAACCAATTTGCTCATGTGGCTACCGAGTCAACCAAATGCTGGGACCTGTCGAAACATTTGAAAACAAAAAATTAAAGCAGTCATTCTTCTATGCGGATTAGGAGTAATTTGGATGGTAGCCGAGGGAATTCGCTGACGAACCTTAGTCGTCGGTGATTACCGACGGACACAAATCTGCCGTTCAAAATCACCGACAAGTCTATCACTGATAGATTTTTCCAACCTCCATTTCCCGTCGGTAACTCAAATTTCCAACGGAATTTGACCATTACCGATGGATTTTGGCCGTCGTTACTAGCATTTTTTTAGCAGTGGAAATAGAGGAGTAACAAAACCTCCCATCACGTGTAGCATTCATCACTTGCATTTAAAATACATATGATTTGTATGACATACACGTGGTGTGTATCTACACACGGCACACTGGTTGGGATGTTTTATTATAAAATCTCTGACAAATTCAAAAATATCCCTATCAATTGAATGTTTTTTTAGGTCCAATAAAGCGCATGAAGAAAAATGATACTCTATATATTATGTTATTAAATTGATTTTCATTTCTGTGCAGCTTATCAATTCAACACTGCTGCTTTTTCATTTCTGTGTAGCTTATCAATTCAACACTGCTGTTACGTCAGTACATCATATAAATATAGTACTTTTGTCATACTATAGAACCTGAATTTGATCACTTTACGAAACCATACTCATTAAATGATGGTTTCTAATACTAACACCCAATGATAGTACTGTTAGGCGTTTCATTTTTGTTATGCCACATCATGAGTATGATCTCACATAATTTTTGTATAACATAATATACAAGAATATCATATTCTATAAACTTTAAAATTAACAGTGTTCGAGTGAGCATTGAGCTTGGAGCAGGTAACCCGAGGTCAGTAGCTTTTTTTTATTCTCATGGTAGAGTTTGTCTTGTTAATCGTCGCCATGGTGGTTGCCGCTGTTGTATTGTCATCGCGCCACGTATTTAGTTGCATATTAATAAGTGGTGAAACTGTAGCCGACACAGCATCAAAATTATGTCCATTTTTAGCAATTACTCTGATCCTCAATGACATCCAACCTGTCCTATCGGGTAATAATTCTCCATATATTTTTTAGCCAAGCTTTACTCGATATTTGTTTGATTATGGTTCTTCATTAGAAATTTATTTAATTATAAATCTTTCTAGCATTTTACATGTAAAAAATGTTTGTTGGTTACTCCCTTTATGATTAATTCATTTTCAGCCTATATTAACTATTATATAAAAAGATGAAGGCCCATTTCACTGTTTAATAAACAGTAACTTTTTTTTAAAAATAAAAAGTTTGCTTCCCTGAAAGTTCTACATTTTAATTTTTTTATTTATTTTTTTAAAGCTTGCTAAAGTTTGCTAATCCCGCATCTTGTATATTGAGATTTTTTTTTTGTTTGCATCAATATAATAGAAACCGACATCTCAATATCCTTTTTATGTTACTAGAAATTAAGTGGTTTGAGATTTACATTCAAGACCAAGAGTTGAAGTTACTATGTTGCTAAATTATATATTGAGATTTTTCTTGTTTGCATCATATAATAAAAACCGTTATCTCAATATCTTTTTTATGTTACTACGTACTAAGTGCTTTGAAATTTATGTTGCAATAAATCCGTCTAACTATCTTAAAATCTTTAAAAGAGTTCCACACAATTAGTATATATGATTGTTAAATTGTTATCAGTAACATTAAGTATTATTTGATTTAGTACTTTGATGTTTTGTATGCATTGCTTTATTTAGTAGTAACCGTTAAAGGTACATTTGATTTTTGTGTTCTCACATATTCTTTCGATATTTGGAGTTTTTGTTTTGTGATGAGTTTTAGAAATAAGCATGTACAACACCATTATGTTCATCTATATATTTATATATTTTTCAAATATACGTGTGCAATGCATCTATGTGTTTACCTATCTTTTGTAGTTTTCTTCTTTTTCGCTTTCTTAGCTTATGATTTAATGTCTAAAAAATTATACAATTAGTGGGTATAATAGCGCTAAGTTTTACCTTGTAAATCTTTAACCAGGACGATGATAGTGTAAATGCTTTTTTTTAATGAAGTAAGACATATTTTTAACTTTTATGTTTATATGTAGTTTCTAATATGTTTATCTTCTCAAGTCTTTATGCCAGACATTATTTTATTTTACTTATATAAATATGGGGCCTCATGTATAAAACTTACTTCCGTTTTATATTAGATGATTTAGAAATAAAAAAGCAAGCTAAATGAACAATTAGATGGACCATTTTATAATGTAATTTTGATTTTTTAAAGTGAAAATATACGTTATCTACTTTAGATTTGGAATTTCATCTATAGATAGGTATTATACGTTATGTGCTGTACTTTATTGTATCTCTTTATTAAAGCAAATATTATTAATGTTTCATACATTATCAATTACATAGATTGTATAACAACATCTACGCACATTTAAACTAAAAATAATACGTAATACGTGCATCACACGTATATTTACTAGTTGTAGTATAGGGAAATGCCTTTTGTGAAAATTGAAGGGGTCGCTGTTGGTTGTGGATGGAAGCATTTGTTGCTTATGTAAATGTTGGTTGTTAATACGTGGTGGGAGTTCCACTTGGCTGTCTTCCTGGATTCAAATTCAACTATGATGATGTAAAGGTTAGAAAAAATTTAGGAAAAGTTTGAATAAGGCTATGATTGTACTAAAATTGGCCGTGTTCGTTTTATTGGACTATATTATTTTTTAAAAGAAGTTTTAGTCAAAAAGTTTTGAGGCCATTTGGTATAGTTTATTTTTTCTATTTATACATTCACTTATTATTAATTTAACAACAACTTAACAATCACAATACATTTTAAACTTTAATAAAATCTCCACCACTCAATTTCACTCTTTATAAATTGACTTTATAAATTTACTTTTTAATTGTTGATTTTTCAAAGAAATAGTTCAATAAAATATGACCACCTGGACCAAATTGCGAGAAACGAACTGTTTATGGGTTAACTGTAACCAACCAACGGAACGAAAAATGTTTAATAATGAGTGCGTGCGTTGAACACGTGTTCATTCCTTTTTCTACAGGGAATATGGTCGGGAATGATAGGAGGAATATTGATGCAAACATCATTTTGCTTTGGGTAACCTTCGAACATATTGGAAAAAAGAGGTAAAACTTTATTTGGCTCTCATTTAAAATTCACTATCATTTATTAACTAATTTAGATTTTAACTTTTCGCCACATGGCATCATACCTTCAAGCCACATATTTAATGTGATGTAACTTTGTACTTAATTTTAATCATTATCTCCACATAACATCATTACGTAACGACACCTATACATAGTGTAAATTGTTCAGAAAAATATTTTCTTTATTAACATTTCCACGCACTCAATTAAAGTTGGTGTCGGTTGGGTCAAATCTGGTCAATTAAAAATTAAAAATAGTTGCCAAACATAGTGTAAATTGCTCAGAAAAATACTTTCTTTATTAACATTTCCACGCACTCAATTAAGGTTGGCGTCGTTTGGGTCAAATATGGCCAATTTTCAGATCAGTCTGAATATCTCAGTTTGGGGAAAAAGAAACATGAAACCAACCCGACTCAGTTTTAGATTGGGTTTGTTTAGGTTTGATCACCATTTTAGCATTTTTGGATTTTCACTCTTTTTTGAATTCTAACCTTGGTTGAACTCTTGAGTTATAAAGCAAAATGCCTAGGTTTGCAATTAAACCCACTCTATTTTTTTTTTAGGCATCAACTTATCCTATTCAAACATAATGAATAATGCTATTTATCTAGACTGGAGATCAGTCTTCAGTCTAGTTGTCATCTCTTTATTAGCCATTGAATAAATAAGGACACCCATGTATTTATACATATCAACCCAACATCTATTATAGTGATCCCAACTAGATTAGAGACTAATCTCCGGTCTAAATAACTAACAACACTCATTTAGAATTATATACATTATTATTATATTCCTTCTTTTACGTGAAGTTCATTATTATATTCCTTCTTTTCTATAAAGTTTTTTTCATTCTTATCACTTACCAACAGATCTTTTTAGCCTTTCCAGAAAAAAGTAACTTTTTTCTTTTTCTTTTTCTTTTTCTTTTTTTGGTGGAGGTGACAAGAAAACGTTTGCACAAGTGAGAAGACAAAAAGTAGAGCCGCTTTCAGAGGTGAGACAATGGCTTACGTTGCTGAACAATTGCTTTAAATATGTATATGTGGAATGTTCAATCGTGTATATAATTGTCTAATTATTTTGCCTCTTTCTATTTCATGAATATGAAAATTTTCTAGCATTCCATATCATGTAGGTGCATAAATACACGCAAAATCCACATGGCATAATCCATAATAATGTCATAAAAATACTATTATATTCCAGAGTGTCAAAATAAGGAAAATTTTTAAAAACCTCCCACCACATGACATATATACATACATGCCTAATAGGTGAAAAGTTTTTTAATAAGATTTTCGAGAAGTTTTTGAAGTTTCTAAAAGAGACTCGCCAAAATAAATTTGAATAATCTCAATATCCCCTGCGCATTTCCGAATTATAGTTCAACTTCTCCATGTGAAGGTTTAGGGTTTCACTTTAAAAGGAGTAGTCTAAGTGCTTATATGTTGATTTATATTTTTATATTTAATCAATTTGAGATTTATCCCTTAACATGCCCCTACAAGTTGGTGGCTCGTTGGAGCAAATTTGTCTTGAAATCCGTTTGCTCGTTTGAGTCTTAATCGGATCGAAGCGATAGTTTGAGCGTAACGAACTTTGATACCATTAAAGTATCCTTAAAATGTTAACTCGTTAAAAGGAGTGGGTCAAGATTCTAATCTCCATTAAAAGGATATAAATTTTTTCTTTTCAAACACGTGTCGAAAAGTATCTGATTCTTTATGTGCATGCACAAGGTAACAAAGTCCATAAGGACCATACCATAAATAATTTCCATGTTCAAGTATTAATGAGATACTTTATTATCGCCGTAATATTATGACATAAAATAATAGCACCAACTTAAATAATAATGCATGTGTCATTAAATGATAAGTGGAGTTGTGTTTCAGCATGACATCAAAACAACTATGTATTCAATTACAAAAGCATTTGATAATGCCTCCCTATCACGAATCATTGTTATATCATATCTCATATGGAAGGAACGCAACCGAGTGATACATGGACTGGATCGAAGATTATCTTTACTGGTGCTACAAACGTTGGCCTATGACCTATACAAAAAAGAAGGAGAGCTCGTCATGCTCACGATGGCAGAAACCAACAACAGGTAGGTTTAAGTTAAATGTTCATACATCATTACGTGAAGGGTCTGACTACTTTGCTATAGGAGCTGTTATTCGAGACGAGCATGGGATTGTTTGGGCTGCTGTAGCAAAGGAATTGTTTGGAACCCTCCAGTTGCTGAAGAAGAAGCTCTCGCTCTTTTCGAAGGACTTAATTTGGCAAAAACACAAGACTTTAGACTAGAGTTAGCTGAATCAGATTGTCTCTAACTGTTTCTAGCCTACGCTCAAACTTTGAATTTCATGCTAATGCATTGCTATTTGATAGGATCCGTGGTTTGCTTGAGGATTGTAGTTGTGGACCTTGTGAATATATTTCCCGTGAGAGGAATATAGTTGCCCACACTATTACCCATTTTGCGCTTTGTCATTCTTCTTATTTCTATTGGATGGATTGTATGCCTATATGGCTTAGTTCAGTGACCCTCTGCGATATTTAATGAAATTGCTATTTTAAAAAAAAATGATAAGTGGAGTTAAAGATACATATATACATACACAACTTATTTAATTTTTAACTTATTGATCACTTAATGCTACTTAGACTAGTACTAATTCATATTAGACATTTCAGATGTCAAACAACGAATAATTTTAATGCGACTTCAAAAATCTTCAAATCATATGTTGCGATATTTCCTACAAACATATATATATATCTATATACACACTTGTCGAGGAAGTTTTTACAACGACCCGGTCTACTGTAGTATGATATTCTTGAGTTTGCACTCGCAAAAGGTCTTATGCCAATTGAAGTAAGTTTCTTAGGTTATAAACTGGTATTCTTTTTTCTACCAAAGCGATGTGAAATTGATGCTATCTGTTATGAATTAGAAGGAATAATATAGAAAAGCAGAGAGAAAACTCAAAAATTGTGTGTTTTATTATGAGAACCAAACATCCCTATTTATAGGTAAACATATAGGGTTTGGGAGTACATTAGTCATTCACAATATAATTAAATAATTTACAACACTCTCCCTTAAATGACTAATATATACAACAATTGCCTTATTAAAAACCCTGTTGGGAGAAAAACTCAAAGGGAGAAAAAAAAAATTACCAAACTAAAGGAAAAAAGTGCAATTGATTCTTAACAAATTTGGAGCGTCTAAAATGGCGTCTCATTAAAACCTTGTCAGAAAACCCAATGGGATAAAAACCGGTCAAAGGAAAAAGAGTACAATTGTTCCCCCTGTATTTATTCAATAACGATTCTCTTGTATTGAATCATTTCGCCAACTTTTCAATGATCTTCAAGACCTAACATGGAAAAAAACCCTGTGGAAAAAAATCCAAGCGAAAGAAAAAATACATTATTCTTTGATACACTATTAAAGTAGCCTTGTTAAATATTAGGAAAACCCAATGGGACAAAACCTCAGTCAAGAAAAAAAATACAGCGCGTATCTTCCATATCTATATTGGTAATCTATACTAGAACTTTCAATTCTTTATATGCTTCAAACATATCAAATCCTTTAGGGGATTATATCATATTTATTATATTTTTATATATTTCCAATTGAACCAAACTAGGGCTGGGTATCGGAACCGTGAACCTAGAAAAACCGACCATACTGACCCGATTCAGGTCGTATCAGGCCGGCTTTGGTGGCCCAGCAGATCGTGCTCAAGTGGGAGTATATAGAACCCTACTCGGGTTTTGGGTTCAGTGGCTAGAACCAGTTGAACCCATTAAACCCGACCCGGAAGCCCGAGTCGGGTTTGATCCGCTTTATGTTTTATTTGTTGTTTTAATTTTTTTGGGTAAAATTGGGTTTCTTGTTTGAATTTTCCATTTGACAATTTAACTAAGAGGCTAAAACTAAGCAATTAATATATACATACATTTTGCCAATTTTTATCAATGATTTTGACAATTTTTATCAATACAAAGAGCCAAAGATCACTCATAAAACCTAGTACAAGCAAACCCTACATCTCGAAATTCAAATTCTCCATCCATTGCTGGTCCGCCACCCTCTTCGTGGCCGCTGCTCATCTGCTCCCACTGCTACTGCCCTCACACATCCGCTGCCGCTTCGTCCCCTCGTGCATCTGTCTCCACCGCCGTTGTCCTCTCTATTCTCTGCCGTCCCCTTGCCTTGCACTCGTGCTTGTGCTGCCGCCGCCATCAACTAGCTGTGCCACTGCCACTGCTGCCCCTCCGCCACAGCCCTTGGATTTAATTCTCAAATTCTTCCACTCTTGTTTGGGATATAGAAGAAATCAAATGTGCTAGGTTTTTTTTTTTTGGTTCTCTCATATGAATATAAGTATGAAATATGGGCCGAATTTTTAGTTTTTTTGGTATTGGGCTTGTTGCTTAGTGGGCTGGAAATAGGCCGGCCCACGACCTACCAACCCGACTCAACCTGAGTCAACTCGGGTTGACTCGGGTTTAGGAACCGAGTCGGATTGGCTTGGTTTCTATTTCTTGGACCCGATTTACTGCAGGGTTTGTCTAATATTCTATGTGATTAAATTTTTTGATGAAAAATTAATTCATCATCTTCGCAATCATTGAGCTAATTAATATTTATTTATTGTCGACAAATATTTCTTATTGATTCCATTTGATTCCCAATGTAGGCATAACACTTTTAGATATCTTTTATTTTACTAATTTCAAGTACCCGAACATGTTTAAGGGTTTTTTGATTAGTTATGCCTATGTACTCTTAGAGAGTATTATGCCTCAATATGACCATCATATAAAATATTTGTTCCATATTCTATTTTCAGATATTTATTTTGGAATCGACTACGTGATACTTTAGGCATGCCATTAATACTCAAATCCTCTTATAGGAATTTATATCAATCTAAGTTGGAGCCTTTAATTTGGTATATACTATTGGTAACCATATAGTCAGTAATCTGAAATGCAAAATATCTAGCAAACTTCAGGTTTCAGTTATACTATGTGGCAGTTGTAAACATGCATTTCATATACTTGTTATCAACTATCAATTCCACCCCCTAATCTTGAGAAGACTTGGCAAATAAAGCAACAATCAACAAATCATGTTGCAACATATCATCCTTCGGGGATGAAAAATAAATGCTATGCAAAAGGGATACAAACCCGAACATATATTCTCAGCATTCAAAAATACTCATCTCAATGTGGTGGTGCGATTATACATAAATCGCATTTATAACTTTTTATAAATGGAGGCTTCTGACTGTAAGCTAACTATAAAAGGGGTATCATATAAATTTTATATTTGGCAAATTATAATAATGCTGCAAGTGAAATACCAGTTTTTCACTTAATAAGAAAATATTATTCTCAATTAATGGTGTAGCAAATAACTTGAGGCATATCCAATGGTTTTGCTACACCATAGGCAATCAAGTATTCCAACCAAAATATAAATCATTAAAAATTATGGGATAAAGTTCTCTAGCAAGACACAAATGTCTTTATTTTATATCTGAAACTTTGCTCATAATCAATCAATTAAGTAAATATTCTCATAGACCTCGGGTTATTAGTAGGGGTGGCCATTTAGACCGAGTTAACCTGATGAACCGACAGATCATGACCGAGTTGTTCGGTTTTCACTGGTTCTTCAGTTCAGTTCGGTTTGGTCAGTCTGTGAGTAAGTGTATGTGATTCGGTTCGGCTGGCGAGTTAGAGGGTGTAAACCGAGTTAACCCGAGTCAAGCCGCACTGAGTCAACCTGAGTCTAACCGAGAAATTGATTTTACCAAAAAATCAACTATTTTCTACGCAAACAACATATATCCACAGATTTACCGACTTCTGTATTAGATGAAAATACAGATCTACATATGAAGAACCAGCCATAAGCCCACAACAAAAATCAAACAAATCACCTGAAGCTACAAGTCAAAAAAAGGGAAAAAAATAGATAGAGGAAGAAGAATATTAAAAATAGAAGAAGGCTGAAACTGAGAACTCACATCCCTAATTAGTTCAACTCAATGACAGTCTTGATAGCAAAAAGGATAGAGGAAAGCCACCGGAATCCTTCTGAGAACTCTCCCCATGAAAACCATGTTTTCTTCGCCATTTTGATTCTCTTTTTTTGATTCCTCTGACTCTATCCTCCATCTTGAGTCTCCTGACTACCTACATCATTATCTATTATTATTTTGGAGAAAAGAAGTAATAAATGAATTAATGTTTATCACTTCCCACAGAGACTCGATCCCACATCGATACTATAATAAAATCATATGTGGTGATTAGTTGTTTAAAAAAAGCAACTCCCCTGGACACTCAAGCCGCGGGGAGGTTGAGATAATTTTTAATTCCAGTTGGACTTTGAACCAGTTTGTTCATTTTGCCCTTAAAAGTAAAACTTTTTGCTTAATATGTGAGCCATTAAGTCAGTCTAAAATTTAAAATAACCAAACCGACGGCATAAGCTGAACTGACCGGATTTATCTCAGTTTGGTTGATTCGGTTTGCAACCATTGGCGGTTCGGTGGTGGTTTAGAAAAATTTCAAACTGAGATAGGCTGTTTGATTTCATGTTTGCTCCAAACCCGAATCAAACCGCCCGATGCCCAGTCCTAGTTATGAGTAATAGGACATATATGACGTGACCTCTAGTGGATCTAAATTATAAATATCTAGAAGGTCTATATGATGGTGAGTGGGTTCACAATGTTCACCCTAAATACTTTCCAGAAATATTTGGAGCCCAGTTTCAAATTTAGCTAGTAATAATTAGTAATCAATTGCCTAAGAATATGCAACACATGATAATTCTTTAATTAAATGAAAGAATCTAATAGTTCTTCACATATATCTCGATACTTTTCATCTTTAATAAACTCGGATGGTCTAACCGGTCATGCGAAATAAAATACTGAACTTTATGTTCAATGTAAAAAAGTAATCTTGTACTATAAGCTCTTCTAGAACTTTCAATTGATGAATACTTGAACTTCAAGTTCAACATAATTTTCCAATTGTCATAACTCATAATATTATATATCCAAGATTTATTTCACATATATATATATGATGATATATAAGATCACTTGTGATCTTTTCCGAAATTCATTGTTACGCCTCCAAATTTATTACCTTATTTTCATATATTATCGGCGTCTAACGGTAGTGGAAGCATTTGAGAAATTAATCTCGATTCAAAATTGAAGGCAAGACATTTATATAAGTCAAACATTATTATACATAATATCATGTTATTATAACTATACCACAACTATCGCGGGTTACCCACAACGAAACTTCAGCTATATACCAAAATCTCGATCATATACATGTATCTTCTCCATCCTTGGGACGACCAGGTCACAAAGCTCTTAATTTAACACCTATGAGATTGTTGAAGGGAAGGAAAGAGAGGTGAGTACAAAGTACCCAGTGAATAATAACATGTATTGGCTCATGATGAAATACAAGAAATGTCACTTTTATGTACCAAGAGAAACCCTTTATATGCACAAATCGTGCATGTCACTAGTTTAGTCTCTACCTGTAGCCGCAAGATATAAAGATTCAAGATGACCACGATCACTTAGCATGGTCATAGTACCACAAAAATTACCACATAGTACGGCAAAAGGAGTAGATAACACCACTACGATGCCCAAAAGCAAGAAACAATCATTTATCCAAAGCAATTATGCACAATCAAGTATCCATGTCAAAGCAATTTAAGGAAAACATAAGTTTCGAAAAGGGAGAGCCAATACGCGTGTTACTTACCTCTTTATTGTCCAAAGATTCCTTGAATTATTGTCAAGGGCCCTCAAAACCTTCATTTTTCTCAATCAAAGTTGTCTTCCCAAGTTGAACTATTCCTATATATGGAAATAAGTTTTTTTTTTCATGTGTAAAACTAAGTGTTTGAAGGGTTTTTAAAGTATTTTTCCTCCATATACTATTTATGGACGAATTTTCTCTTTTACATATATGAAGGGCTTGAGATTCACCAAGAAGCTAGATATGGATGCATGTGGAGAGGGAGAGAGAGTGTAGGATAGGTTGAGGGTTTTTGGAGAAACTTTGAGGACCCCTTGGACTATTTATAATAGTTGTGATTTAGTTGTTTTTAATAAAGTTTTGGGTTCCACCAATCACAACATGACATGTGGTGCGTTTGGCACCGTATGTCTAAAGAAGCGACGTGGCCAAACGTGATTCATTCGTTTATTGCTTACTGGGTCCTTATACTTAATGTGATTCTACAATTAGCTTTATTATATTTTTGGATCATATTAATCAAACCCCACATTTTGTCTTTGGCATCAAATGAGTAATAATTTTCTTAAACCCTATGACATATTTGATGCAATTTCAAGCAATTATTTCATCATTGCCAAAATAATTATCATATCACGTATTTTATTGTCAAATTTCTGTGGGATGTTACATCCGTACTACTTCAAAACTACAATAAAATCTTTAAGATGAAATCTTCAGGATTATATCAGAATCTTGAATCAGATTTGAACTGAAATCTTCAAGATATAATAATTAGATTGTTGCTTCTTGAGCAAAACTTCAAATTCTTCTAGAATATCAAAATTCATAATATCTTGTTCCTCTGTAACAAGTAATTTTCATTTGTAAAACTAGTACTGATTCTCTAATGACAATAATAAAATATTCTACTAGATTTAGATTTATACAAATATGCTCTTCAGGAGTAATAGCAATTTATTTGAGCTATTACTTCTCTAAGAGTAATAGTCCAATATTCTTCAATAATATTGAATTGCTTGAATTTTTATAATCTTCTTTAGGGATAAGCATTATTACATGTATCAATCATATATATATATATATATATGAAAATCTTCTCAAATTTATCAAAAGATGTGCTACCTCAGGAGCATAATAAATAATGCTTTTGGAATTAGTTTTGACTATTACTACTTCAAGAGTAATGATTCAATATTCTTGAAGAATATTGATTTGTCAAATTAAATATATTCGGTATAAATTATTCGTTATGATCATCTAATACTCATACTTTAATATTGCAATCAATTGTAAATTAATAGATATAGCTAAATCATTAAACAAAAGTAAGCAATAAATAATAATGAAATTGATGCACATAATGTATAAATAAAAGAAAATAAATTGCTTCTACAAGAATAATATAAAGCTATTCTTCAAGAATATTTATGTATCGTGTTTTTTCTTTATGAAAAAATAATCAATCTTATATATCACGCTTTTTTTAGAGCCAATCATATTCTTTTGGAGTTTGGCCTTTAATTGGCGATTCTTCAAGAATCACACTATATAATATATCTATTTATATTGCAATAATCTTCTGAGTTATCGTAACAATTATTTAATCGTCCTTTTTTCTCTCCATAAAACACGATGATATAAGATACAATTGCAATTGTTAAAGAACCACGACAAATAATAGGATCTCAACAATCTTCAAGATTATTGATACAGTTGTTTGATCGTAAGGTGGGTATATAACTCCACATATGTTCACATAAATTCACTCCAAAAATTTTGGAAGTTCAACATTAATTTTTGTAGTAAAATATCTATCTTCAAATTTCCCTTCATAGCAAGCATTGCCTTGATAGTCACTGGGTAAAAGAATCTTCTGTTCTTTATATAATTTGTTAAATACATTCTCAAAAGGAGTGCTTATAACTTTTTCTTTTATTTTCTTCTCGTCAAGTACAAAAGAAATTATACAAAAACATTCAATATTGTCTTTTCGCATTGTTTCAATGTGATATCCACGGCAGTGGATAGCTTTAAAATTAACCAAATATCTTCTAGATTTGCTAAAATAAAGTGCATCGTCAATACATATTCTTGTATTATTTGACAAGATTATATAGGCTCTTATTGAGCCTTCAATGAATGAAGAATGAGTAGTGGCACTTTCAGCTAACCAAAGATTTTGATAAATCATCTTGTACTACTCGATTTCCTAAATAAGAAAAATTAGTTATCAATAAAAGTTAAATATAAAAAGAACCTCAATATTAAAACAGTTAATAATAACGTATTCATAGAAGATTAATCTAAATCTGTGCTACTTCAAGAGCATACAAAAGTTATTACTTGAAAGTGTTTCTTTCAGAAACAATTTCTTAAAATTCTTTTTGAATATTGGGATATGTAAAATTCTCTTTTTTGGAGAAAATAATATTATGTTACCATATCAATATCATTGTAGTTCTTCAGAGTCATAAATAAAGATCTATTGTACACAGATAATTATATGATGATATACAAGAATTGTAACATAATGATCAATTTAAATAAATATATTATACATAACATCTAATAATTTAATCAAGTAATTGCATATAGATAAATGTAAAAACAATTATTAATGGAATAGGCAAAAGATACATGATTCTTATATATTAAAATAAGGCTGGTAGTGCTTATCAATAGATAATCATTGTCATATTCATATGTATTATATAACTGGCATCCAAAATCAAATCAAGAAGACGATCAATCAAAAGAAAACCTTCATGATCTCCTTATTATACAAGAAAATGAAGAGAGAAGTATTACAAAATGTGACTAACAGATTTACATTCATTATGTAATTGACTGCCATAATATCTCAAAAGGAATCAATCAAGAAAATTTTCACGATCCCTCCATACATAAATCAAAATATGATTGTCAACATAACATATACAATTGGAAACCAAAAATTCATTGAATTGAATACTGGCTATCCATGGTTAAAAAAAAATTGTCAATTGGAAACTCTATAATCATACAAATTAGAAACAATCATACCGCTAAATTGGTAGATGATTTCATGGACATCTTAGATACCATTTCCATTAAACTCTGTATCAAATTGGAATCACACTTGCCATTAAATTGGAAGAAGGTCCCGATTAACATAGCATATAAAACATTAAATGAACATAGAATAAATAATCAATGAAGATCCACGAATTAGAAGGAAATTGATGGCCTAATGGTACTCTAGTGAAAATAATAAACAAAAGACAATCAATTAATCTCTTTGCCATGTATATAAATTACCAATCTTGGAACATAATTGGCTGGTAATTCGATGGGCAAAGAGAGATTTACCATAATGATAAAATAAAATAAATTAACAATGGTGTTGGTTGTTCCAACTCAAAGAAAAGTTGCTCCCAATTTGTTGTAAGCAGTGATAAAAGAATTTTTACACATAAAGCAATGTGTGATTAATCAAAATAAAAGTTTTAGAGTTATCGTGCTGATAACATGTTATGAATTAGAAGGAAGAATATAGAAAAGTAGAGAGAAAACTCAAAAATTGTAAGTAGGTATAGGATTGATTATATGAGACGATAGAGCTTCTTTTATTGTGGCAGAATCATTGATTTTGGAAGGTGATTTCAATCCTCTTATAGCTGAAATTATGGGAGCTAAGGAAACTCTAAAGTGGATTAAACAGTGAGCTTTAGGTAACATCATTTTGTACATGGATGCATTCTTAGTTTTGTCATATTCTTGCTCAAGATATCCCTAGATTGCAATTTTCTTCTGTCCATAGATCTGCGAATCAAGTTGTT
The DNA here is from genome assembly GCA_963692815.1 of Nyctanthes arbor-tristis. Classification (NCBI taxonomy): domain Eukaryota; kingdom Viridiplantae; phylum Streptophyta; class Magnoliopsida; order Lamiales; family Oleaceae; genus Nyctanthes; species Nyctanthes arbor-tristis. Next base: position 2,710 of record CAVNYN010285781.1, on the reverse strand, counting down.
CATATACTAATAGGGACGTAAGGTGATAATAAATGAAAGATTAGGTCCCCTATACGCAAACAAAAAAGGATGTTGATAAAATTGTATAAATGATGAAAGCCTGGGACCTAGAGTAAAATAAAGAATCAAGAGTATAATGATCATTTTAATATGGGTTAATAGTAGAAATTGGAAGACTGCGGACGAAAAATGAGGTTGGGGACGTAATGCAACAATAAATGAAATGTTAAAGACCACGTAGGCTGAAAAAATGTGGACAAAGTTGACTAAAAGTTAAAAGGTTGGGGACTTAAAGTGGAAATTTCCCTACCACTATAGACCTACCACTCCACCACAATACAATTTTTGTATGTTCTATTTTTTCTTTTAACTAAATATATCATAGATGGAAACTTTCAAATACACATAGTGGGCATTGTGAAAAATGCCCACTTCTAAATATGTATTGTTCAAGTATTCCCATGTTTTATATATTTTTCAATAGTGAGGAAGTTGAGAGCACGTGCATTTGAACATTTCTCTTTATAAACGAATAAAACTTTTATTTAAAAATAAAAATAAGAGAAATTATATTGACACTACAGTTTTTCAAGACTTGTGAAATAGGTTCAGTAAAAGTCTAATTTGCCCTCAGCCAACCCTATTGCCATCCCTAGTGTAATTGCTTAAGAAAAGATCCGGATGAGTTTTTATTTTCCCAAATTTATCCTCACGAAGTTATGAAAAAATAGAGTAAGGGTTGTACTTGTTACTCTTGCCCCGAAACTCCCGCTTGAAGTCTGGGAGAAAAAGAGCAATGATAAACCTCCAGGTTGGTTCACCAATTAGTTCATCGGCTGTGTATTAATATGAAGGGTAAAACTGTCAATTAAGACATTTAAATAATTTGAGTAATGATATTTCAGGGTTAAAATTGTAAACCGGTGAACTAATTGGTAAACCAACCTGAAAATGTAGCATTACTTGGGAGAAAAATTAGAATAGAGGCTGCGACTTCACAAAATTAGGAAAACCATAGAAATTTCAAAGTGTAGGCTACATAGACAAGTTAATTATGAATCAACATGTAATAGTGTGTTCTAAGAATATCACATTTTTCTTAACTCCCTAAGTGAGGCATTTCTTCTACACCTTCAATTCGATTCCATAAATATATCATTTTCTCCACACTTTTCATTGATCATCCGTTTCTTACAATTACTATCGGTGTTCATACAATAAACACTAGCTAGAACCAATTATTGGCACTAGATAATTTTCATGTGAAATGAGCCCTAAATATCAATATATGATGCATATGTCTCCGTTTATTCATGAGTATACACATAAAAAATTGGAGTGCCGGCCCAAAGGGGAAAAAAAAGGCGGTTGAACTAAATATTAACCGAGTTGCTATTCACGGGCTTTCCCAAAATTAACAAACTAAAAGGTTTTGTCTTAATTATTATTATTATTATTATTATTATTATATGGGTTTACTATGTGATTACAAACATATGTTAGAATTGTTGCGTCCATGTATTTGTTAGTAATAGTTCATTTTAATTACAAGAGATGTTTAACTTTTACTAACTTTTGCAACTATGTTCATACTTCATAATAATAACTTTTTCCAATTTTATTTTATCAACTTCTATTCAAAACATTTACCCCCTAAAGATGGCCATAATCTTTCTTGCGAGACATCGAAAGGCTTTGTTATCCTAGGTAGTTAGGGACCACCATAAAACTAAAACCAAAGTTAAAGATCTTCAAAATGATAATAATAATAATCATAATAATAATAATAATAATAATAATAATAATAATAATCTCTATATTTATAATACGGGTGGTTATATTGACACCACATTTTTTTTTATAACTACACTACATTTTAATTGCATTGCATAACTTTAACTTTTACTAATAATTGCATATATTTTCCTAACTTTTTTTGTCACAATTTTATTCTCAAAATTTCATTAATTAGCATATTTGATATTTGATAAAGCTGTATGTGCAAAGAATTGGTTAAGAAAGTGACTTAAATATATTAATCAGTAAATTATAAGAAATAGTTAAGTACAATTATTTAGTTTTATTGATAATTTGGAAGTATGAAGGTAGAAAATTTTAGACAAGACTCGTTCTTTAAAATAAGAAGTACTAATATGTAAAAGATTGTAAAAAAAGAATATAACAAAAATGATGAGGATATAAATGTAAAAGGAAATAATGTTCAAGGACTATTTATATAATTAAAATGTGGTGCATTTATAAAAAACAGTGGTGAAAATATTTTTTTGCTTCTAATACTAACTAAGTTGTGAGTTAATTTTCCCCCTAAAACTGGCACCATAAGGGAATTGGAAATTGAATGTCGTGATGATGTTAAGATGATGTCGTTGATGTCTGATTTATTTTTTTGTTTTTATTTTGGTTTACTTTTCTGTTTTTTATTTTTGTTTATTTTTGTTTTTTTTATTTTAAGAAAACACTAAATGTGGCGTATTAATTCCTTAAATATAATAATTAATGTACATTTTAAAGTTAATTTTTTCCTATTTTGTGACTATTTAATTTTGATATCTCTATATTTATTTATATTTATAATACTAAATAAGTGGTGGGTTAATTTTTTTCCACCTAAAACTGATATCTTAAGAAAATTGGAATCTAACGTCGTGATGATGTCAAGCTGATGTCGTTAATGTATAATTTATTTTTC
>CAVNYN010285779.1:0-34874 GCA_963692815.1 Nyctanthes arbor-tristis | reverse complement strand
CACCCCCCCCCCCCCCCCCCCCCCCCCCCCCCCCCCCCCCCCCCCCCCCCCCCCCCCCCCCCCCCCCCCCCCCCCCCCCCCCCCCCCCCCCCAAAATTGAAGTATGAACAACAGAGAATAGAGTAGCAATACCTTGCTTGGCGGGTTTTGGGCAAACCCACCCATCATTCACCAGGGTAATGTTACTGGGCAAAGGAACATCCGGAGCCCCGACTCCGAACTGGGTCCCTACCAAATCGACCTGAACACTCATCTGGGTTCCGATCTCCCCGCAGTTTCAATACCCGTTTTCAGATCCGCATTCGGGTAACCCGCAAAAACTGACCCATTACCCACATTCGCCGGAAGTGAGCTCCCATCGGCGAGCACGACATTCGATGCAGACACCAAGTACTCATCGTGCTGGAACCCTACAAAGACCCGCCATGACTTGAGCTCCTCCAAGTCATTATTCAGCACAACGAAACTGGACTCAAACCTGTACCCCTGGCGGGCCGGGTCGGACTTGAGCGTCGGAGGCAGGATTTTTCCGGTCTTGTAAGTATACGTAAGGAACACCCCGTTGCAAGAGTCAGACGCCGTTGCTGGCGCTTCTGCCGCGGCTGGGGTCCGGGTTTGCGCCCCGGTTTGACCCGAAATCAGAAGAATACAGAGAAAAAGTAAACAAGAAGTGGCCGCCATGTTTTCTTGAATGTGAAAGTGTCTCATTTCAAACACAGATAAAAAAAGTATAGAAACAGAATATGAGAGAGAGAGAGAGAGAGAGGTGAACTAGTTTCGCTTTCTATATGTAAAATGTATGCATATATTATAGACACATAACGGCGTGTGAGAACTGAGAAGATGCGTGAACAGAGTGGTAAAAGAGTGGGAGACGCGGATACGAAAAATTGAAAGACAGCTTTGTGAAGGCTGTGATGTAATAAACTAATAATTTTAAACTTTTTTTTTTGGATTTTTTTTAATGATTTTTGAGGATTTGTTTGGAGAAGTACTTAGGTCTTCACAAAGAAAAAAAAAGGTCTTTAAGGTATTATTATCTTTCTATTTAGAATTTGGCCCAGTTGGTGTATAATCTTCACCTTCATTTTGTAAATGGCCCTCAACTTTTGCTTTTTTACGAAGACATCCTTGCTTATGTGTTTGGTGCATATATCTATCTTCGGGGTGGTCAGTTTCGACTTTCAGCAAAAATTGGAAAAGGATTATTAAGAGCTATGAATTCTGCAGAAAACAATTATTATCTTTTTGAAAGAACTATGTATCTCTATTTTTCTATTTTTCACCACCTTGAGTAATTTAGAGTTGGCTGGACAAATGATATTCTCATCATTTAGAATGTCGCGTTTGAGAACAACTAAAAAAATCACATAACTTATGAGCAGCAACAACAATATTAATTTTATAAATAAATAATAATAACGCTATGTTTTATTAGTGGAATTGAAAGTTGCCTTCTTTTTGGCACATGTTGAATTTTAACCTATTTGTGGATGTGTAATAATTCGGGAAGCTAAAAACATATGGCTTTTTCTTAATAGAAATTTCAATTTTTTTTCCATGCTTCGTAGTTTTTTTTTTTTTTAAAGGAAAATTATTCATATGCAATAGCATCATACAAAATAGAGGTTACAAGGAAAATAAGAAAAATGATAATTTTCCCTAACATAATAAGTGTGCTAATATGTCTTAAAACTTTATTTTATTATATTTAATTTCTTTTTTTGACGCCAATAATTTATTAAATATAATTTCTCGTATTAAATACATGTTTATATTAGTAGTTGCGGAGCCATTTGAGGGCCTGGGGTCATTGGCCTCCATTGAAGTTTATTTATTTTTCAAATTTCAGTTATGTTTAAATTTTTTTCTTTAATTGGTTTTGTAATGATTATTTGAAATAAGATATGGGTTTAAATAGTTAAATAGATAAATTAAAATTTAGTTTTGTGTTGAATTCAAACCATAAAAATATTACAAAGTTAACAATACTATTATCAAAATTTATTGTTTAAAGTTATTGTATGAAGTTATATGTGTACATAAAGATAAATATATCCAACGAAATTAATAACGGTACATTATGTGTAAGAAAGTAGCATTGGTCTTTTACTTTTATAATATTTTGTTTTATGAAGGAAAAAATAAAATAAAATAAAACAAGTCGCATCCTAGTAGTTAAAGATTTGTCACAGGTCCTACTAAAATTTACTTATGGCTCGTCCACTGTATATTCAAGTATATACAATACAATTTCAGTATATAATTGATTCGTCTTCTTTATATTACATAGGATAATAACATCGTGTTTTATTACAAGTTTCAATTATTTAAACAAGTAAACCATTCGGTAACCTAAAGTATTTATGGTTATAGCTCCATTTGTTAAGAATATAAGTGGAGACAAGGATGGACCCAGGATTTTATATAGGACTGAGCTGAATTTAGAGAAATAACAACTGGGGGTTGGAAGGAGGCGATGCCCCTGAACCCCCCGAAATTTTTTTCATAGTATAAATTTTTGAAAATAAAATTGTACTATAAATATTAGAAGCTTGATTTATTGTATGCTTACCACAAACTTGATCAAGCTCTTTAGCTGGAGTTTCATCAAGTTTCTTAGTAAATTTGGAGAAAGTTTGCGTAAAAAACGTATATACAAAAACTTATTACAAAAGATAAATAATAAATAAATAAGAGAATAGAGAACATGGTGGAGAAGTGTACTGTGTAGAAACACAAAAGTCAAATATAAATGAATGAGAGAAAAGAGAGAGGTTGCCAGTCTTTTTTGAGACTTGTGCAACTACTCTTTCCCCTACCTTCGTCTTCCTTCCTTTCTCTGCAAAATACCACAATTTTTACAAAAAACTTCAACTTAAAAAAATAAATTCTGAAAAAGATAAGTATGCATGCCAATGGCTGGACCGAGCTGTACAATTAATATATCCGCCCCTGAGTGGAGAAGTATCTTACTAATCGAAAACTCAAACCAATCGGGAATACCCCCACTGGGGAAGCTTTTGACAAATAAATTTTTAATCTAAAATCAGAAGATAAGGATTTATGGATATATCACATAATAACTTGATTCATTTTCCCTCAAAAAAGGACCAATTACACTACAAATACACACTTTACGGACGTCTTTACCACGAGATAAATGTTAAGGGACTATTTGCACAATGAAGTTAAAGATAGGTCCCTTTAGCACAGAACTCAATAACTTTAATTAGTGGGACCCCCAGGGTTGTATTAGGTAGAAAACCCGTTGGTCTGGGGACGTTGGAATTTGGCAAATGTCTGATTTGAATTTTGAAATTTGTTATGTGGGACCGTGAAGGTGGGGCCCAGGCATTCCATTAGTGTTAAGAATACCATGGGATATCGACTCCGAAACTCTCTGATTATAGTAATAATTGATTGAGATCGGTTCACACAAGTCCATGTCATGTACATTGTGTTTTTTTTTTTTAAATTACAATTATAAATCTATTTTATAACAATACAAATGTATATAGATATTCATCTAACGAAAAACAGCACTAAAAAAATCAACAATACAAACTCTCATATAGTGAGAATACACACTACAATAAAATATAGAAAATATCTCATATAGGGGAATGGAACCTAAAATCTCTAGATCTCAATACTTCAGCCTAGTCCCCTAACCAAATAAGCTAGGCCTCATTGACAGTTATGTTCATTGTTATTATGTTGTTTTTATTTAGAACATTTTTAATACTTTTCGTATGTATATTGAGTTACCAAAATTGTTAGAGTAATAGGTGGTCTTTCTATAGAGTCCATTGACATGTCTTTATTAAACACATTGGGGGATGTGACTATATTCAAATGGTATCCAATAGACTCTATAGAATACACCGTAATGGGCATGTTTTGCAACTATTTTAAATCAAATTTGGTTTAAATTTTTTACAGCTGACTTCATTTTATTGAATTTTCTTTTCTAAAAAATTTAAAAGCTGATTTTTTGAAAAAAAAATACACTATATGATTTCACGTGGTAAAAATTGGTTTAAATTAATTTTAAATAGTTGTCATGAATATATATTATCTATCTTTTTTTTTTGAATTATTATTATACTTTTTAGAGTAAATTTCACGTATTTTCTCCCATGTTTTGAATTATTATACTTATTACTAAATAGGGTAAATTTCACATGTTTCCTCCCATCTTTACATTCTGCATCAGTTAAGTTCCCATTCTTTTTTTTTCTTTGGTAATGTCGTAAGTCTCCAGCCATTCTATAAATTGGCACATACGGTCCTTAATGCCCTTAAATGCTATAAAATTGACTTTTATACCCCTATCTATCTATATATATAAAATGAAATTAGTGTGCGATACATTTGTATCTTATTTTTCCCACTAAGACGGTCTAAGCAAAGGTAGACTTTTATTTACATGTATGTAAATTATGCTATAAATTGTATGCTAAATCTATATCTTATCTTACATTGTATGTATATCTTACCGTTTTAGATATTTTGATGATTTACTATATTCAAACTTTTTTAATTCAAAAATTTTTAATTTATATAATGTGTATATGTGTGTGTATATATTATCTACAAATTATTTCATAATTTGAATTATACTATTTTCTTTTTTTGATGTGTTAATTTTTAATTATTTTTTATATGCTTTTCAATCGAGTGCATTATCATGTTATTTCTATTGTATATAATAAATATGGTTAAATATGGTTTAACTGACGTTCCATAATTCACAAATTCCCATTACAGTTTAGTCACTGAGAAAAATAAAATGTTGATTTCTCAAAGCCTACGAATGGCAATGGGTCGAGTCGGAATTGGGTATATGCTATACCCGTTAACTTACCCATTAAAATTTTTTTATTCTATCCCCATACCTGTCTCCACTTAAATGGGGCACGAGCTAGTGCGAGTATTTAAGGCTTATTATAAACATTGGATTTTCCCAACATGAAATTACAATTGCAATTGAAATTACTAAGTTTTTTTTGATAAGTTTCATTATTTTTTTATTGTTCAAATCATTAGAATTTTTAATAAGTATTTTTGTTTTGAGTTGTGGTATTTGAACAAAAGTACATATGAAAATTTAAATAAAATTTACACTTGACATAATCTTATTTTTCAATACATCAAATTACATTGACATCATTGGTAATCAAATGAGACACGTCTGCTTTTTGTCACACTTTTTGTCACTTCCTTTGTTCAAATAGAATTATTCTTTTGTTTTTTACGAGAAATGATTAAATAGGTCAGGTGCGGGTAAAAAGTTCCTTCTTCGGACCATTCTCAAGTCGGGCCGATTTTCCGTATTCCATCCCCGACTTAATTACCTCATTTAGTCAGGTATTCTCTGTCTTAATAGGATTGGGTACCGCGAGGATCGGGTTTGACATGTTTTTTTACCATTTCAGTTCATTTAATAGTATTCTATAATGAGTAAAATATTTTAACTATTAGTTAACAATAAGATAATCGAAATATTGCAATATGATGTAGCATTTCATACTAATATTAAGATATAATTTGATTTAGTATCTTTCCGCGCAACGTACTAGTGAGAATATAATTTAAATCAAAGAAGAGTTTTATTTTTTTTTTAAATAAAAAGGAAAATGCCTTTCTTCTCCAACTTACCCACCCATAGTTCCCACCCTAACGTACCACCAACCCCATTTTCCGACCATAGATAAAATTGCGTGCCACAAATTAGTTCCGCTAGGTCTAAATACCTATTTATTTGGTAGATTAAGACTTTGTCCTAGTTTAAAAAAAAAAAAAAGAAAAAAAATCTAGCCTTTTTTAATAAAGCATGAAACCTTGAACCATCAGAGTTTGTATGAAGAAGATATTTCAATTGACAATTTTAGTACAAAAACTGAAAAGGTAATACTTCCTCCGTCACAAATATATAATCTTCTTTCCTTATTAAGAAGCCTCATTTTCATTATTTTACTAATTTACCAACATTTAGTGTTCCTTTTGAACTATAAATTTTAAGTTCTACTAATTAAATAAAGGGTAAATTAAAAACTCAATTGTAAAATTTATCTTTCCAATATGATTCTTAATCCGCATGAATGAGCAAGGTAATGGAAGTTTTTAGTTGAAGAGACATTGGTGTGGGTAGTGACAAGCTGAAGTGGGGTGGATTGGAAAAGAAATGAATTTGTCTTATTTATTTTTAATTTTTTAAAACTCTTTTGTGTTTAGTTAAATAGGTAAGGGGAGGGATCAAGGGGTTAGCCCACATGGTTAAGAGCCTAACCCCTTACTAGGATTACCAGGATTTGAATCTCCACCATCCCCCTCCCCCCATTCCCTTTTGTACCAAAAAAAGGGGGGTTAAATAGGTAAGGGCATATAAGTCAATTTTTCATTGGTTTGATTAGAGTCTTCAAAATCAATTCTTACTCAAATTCATTTTCAACTATACATTCCTCCGTTAAAATAATTTTACACTTAAATTCGTAATTTTTCTTTACTTTTCAACCATACATTCTCTTAAAAAATCACTTTTCACAAAATCAATTCTAAAAAATCTCTCAATTCATAGCATTTAGGACATGAGGAACAATATATGCGTTAATTTATGAAAGGTTCACGACATTGGAAAAAAAAAGGAAAAAGAATAGGGACTCAATTGATTCAAAATGCAAAAGTACTTATTATGTTCTCATGTCAAACCTAAAAGCATACACACTGGATGTGTTAAGAATGCAACACTGAATGTGTCAGTTGTAGTGTTAGGAGAAATTTTTTACTAAAACAAGCAACTTTATTAAACAAGTGATGACGTTTTTATCTATAGACTAATAACTTTTGAAAGGGATGAGACTCACTTTCATTTAAGTAAATTTAATTGCTTAATTTAGCACATTGAATGTGATAACAATTATAGTAATTTTAAAATTAACTTGTAAATGTGATCATCACTAAAGCTCGCTTTGTTACTTATATGGCTAGTCAAATTTAGTACAATGATGAAGAAACATCATTGCTATAATATGATAGAAAGCGTAATGCGTGAAAAAATGTCAAGACCAAACTTTAAAGTTATGCGCACTTATGTGCAAAATTGCGTGATAAAGCGAGATAAATGTGGCATGACTCATAAGTGATAAAGCGTAATGTGTGGTGAAGCGATTAATTTTGATATAACACTATACATCGGGCATGCTATAGCGCCATATAGACTATGTGACGTGCCCCAATGCACGCCACATGGGCCATATAGTGTCATAACGTGTTCGATATATGATACCGGAATAGAATTAGTGAAGCGATGACTCCAAACTTTGAATTACAAGCTTTTTAGAACTCAAGAATACTTGATAGTTTTTGTTGTTGGGAATTAAGGCAAATTTCCCTATTACGCCCGCAGGACCGTTGTTTAAGAAATTTAATTGAAACAAGAAAAATAAAAGGCAAAGACAAATTTAACAAACTGTCAAAACTTTCTAGTATATGATTAAAGTCACTACAATCATACATAATTTTCACTCGTCAAACCAATCCCCGAAGTATTATAAGAAAAATATAATAAGTTTTACTGCATTTACCAATTTCTGCCATTTACCCAACCCGTAAAGAATAAAATAAATCCTAAGACCTTCGGCTACTATTTTTTTCACAAGACTATCTGACCCGACCCAAGTGACACTGGAAAAATCACCCCAAGCTTTACCACATTTAATTTTCTACAATTTGAACAAACCACGAAGAGTTATAAGAAACTCCCAAAGTACTAGACTCACTGGTTTTTCTCTCAACTCACTTGCACCACTTGTATATAAAAGAAGATGAAAACACATCTATTTATAGGGTTCATTGACTTGGAAGACAAAACAATTCCTTCTATGATTTTGATTCATTTTCCTCTAAGTATTCTTCTTTTTCTTTTCTTTTTAACTTTAGATTATTTTTTGCAACAAATCAAACAATCTCCACCTTACCAAAATAAGCCAAAATCTTCATATTCCACAGTCTTGTACACAATATTTGAGAAATTACCAGACAAGCTTTTGATAAACTTTGACAGTCTCATACTCTACCATATGAATATAACCACTTAGAATTAACAACAAATTCCAAGCATTTAATCGGCTCAATATCGAAATAAACTTACTGATATTTGTGGTGCAACTCTCTTGCTGGCTTTCTAGAGAGCTCATCAGCCATCAATATTACTACAACCACACACCCTGCATCACCACCAATCAATATCCGTGTATAAATACAACCCCTAGAAGTAACACATATCATTTACCATAGCACCTAGCGACACGCTATAGGGATATACCTACCTACTTCATAGCATATCTCTACCACCCTTACACCAAGAGAGTCAAATTGTCCAACTCTGAACACTAGTCGAACATGCTCCACTTAGACAATATTTTCTCACGTGGTTATATAGTTTACAATACCAACAAGTTGCAACCACCACTAGTTTCCAAACGAGCCCATTAAGAATTTCTGTACCTATACCAATTCGCAAAGAACTAAACTATTTTTTCAGGTGTAACAAATTTTAAGAACCTTTTACCAGATACACCTCTCTAAATTGACGTCATAGTTCTTTCACAGCAAATATTTTATGAATGTTTATAAGAACATTCCTGGCTAGATGGAGACACATCCTGTTTTTAGTCTTCAAATATAAATCTTCCCAATTAATATCGCTCATACTGGCTCCAACAACTTTGTTAGAACATAGGGACGATTTTCCTTTGAAAGCTTTAAATCGTCCAACCAAAATTAAGAAATTCCATACTTGTTCTAACCACAAGTTAAATTTGATTTTCTCCACTCCATACTTTGTCATATCTTTCTTGTGCTCCACCTCGAACAAAACCTGACACTCTGATACTACTGTTGGGAAATAAGACAAATTCCCCTATTACGCCTATAGAAACGGTGTTTAAGGAATTTAATTGAGACAAGAAAAATAAAAGACGAATACAAATTTAACAGACTGTCAAAACTTTCCACTATATGATTAAAGTCGCTCCAACCATACAGAATTTTCACTTGTCAAACTAATCTCTCAAGTATTACAAGAAAAATATAATAAGTTTTACCGCATCTATCACTTTTCTGTCATTTGCCCAACCCGCAAAGAATAAAAGAAATTCCAAGATGCTAGATTACTATTTTTCTTCACAAGACTCTCTGACCTGACCCAAGTGACACCAGAAAAATCACTCATAGCTTTACCACATTTAATTTTTTACCCTTTGACCAAATCACAAAGAATTACAATAAAACTCTCAAAGTGCTAGACTTATTGATTTTTTCTCAACTCACTTATACCACTTGTGTATAAAAGAAGAGGAAAACACCTCTATTTATAAGATTCATTGATTTGGAAGATAAGATAATTCCTTCTATGATTTAGATTTCTTTTCCTTTAAAGATTCTTCTTCTTCTTTCTTTTTCATTTTCAACTTTAAATTATTTTTTACAACAAACTCAACATTTGTAACTGGAAATCTAGTACCACACGCCAGGCTTTTTGAATGATGAAAGTGCCAGACACCCAAATTGAGAGAATCACGCTATTTTAGACCAAAAAAAAAAGGAGGGAAAACAAAATATTGATAGAAGGAATTTAAAGTTATTTTATTGCCGTTACACACCAACATAGGAAGAAAAAAAATAAATCAAAATAGATAATAAAATAATAAAGTGTTTGACTAGAATTTAGATTATTTGTTAAATTATAATCTATTACGTGATATTATTTTATTGGTTATTTTTTGTAAAAAATTAAATAATCAAGACTTGACTTTTTTAAAAAAATGAAACTAATGTGAAAAAATATAATTTAGATTATAATATGAATAAGTTATCAAATACTCTATATATTTATACATCTCTCCACGAGTCAAATAAAATTATTCTAATTAAAATTAGTTGGTAAGTGGGAGCTCATAAACTGTGGCATCATTGTGTTTGTTCTACACGCTTCGTCGAGGTCCGCGGTTAACGCAAATGTTGGTCCCACGCATATGCCTACCCCCAACTGACAATAATCATCATCAATAATAACAATAATAATAATAATATTATTATTATTATTATTTTTACACAAAAAAAAAAGAAAAATGGAAACAGTATCTCGCCCGTAGTCTGCATTAAGCGTGCAACTAAAAGTGATACGAGTGCACTAATCACTAGTTTTCAATATTTCGCACTATTTCATTAGCCCATCACATTACAACATTTGACGGTTGATAATCATGTAGTGTTAAAATTCATGTTTATAGCATCTATATTAGTATTACTAAAGTATGTTGCTAGTGGAGTTATTAGTTAACAACTCAAAAAATAACTTAAATTACTGGAGTTCAAGTAGTTACTAAAAACATATTACTGGAGTTCAAGTAGTTACTAAAAACATTTAATTTAATAAGTTGTTGGTTTTGTTGTTAAAGTTAACAATAAATTTAACATTTTATGTGATATTATTTCTTCTTTGTTATTTTAATTAAAGTTGGATTGGCCCACTCTTTGACTATTAAATTGATAATTAAATTTAACACTCTTAGTTATAATCACTAATGTGATACAAATTAATAATTAAATTTAACTTGCTTAGATGTACTTTAATAATAACTAAAAACTCTATTTTTTACTTATGCAGATGGTTAATTTTAACACTACTGATGTTGATGCTCTTAGAAACACACTAAGTGTGCTTATGCTCTAAATTTTGTCACACCCCACAATTTTGTTATGTATATTAATTAATCATGTTTTTACGACGGATAACCACACCACGTGCACTTAAATTCATAAAGATATATATTCTATATTTTTTCATACCTTATACTTTTTATACTAATTAGAACACTCATGATTAATGTAAGCAGAAAAAATAAATTAGTTGATACCAAAGGGTACAATTTGAAGAAATATGCTCATGTTAGCAGTCTATTTTTATTTTTATTTTAAAAAAGAAATAGAACTATTGAAAATATGCGGTAGAGATTTACGTAGTAATAATACACAAATTCCATGTAGAAATATATTCCATGTAGAAATATGTTTTTCTAATTCAACACAATACTCGTGTATGTATTAAAAATGAGCAGTACCCCTCTCAAGGGCTGGCCCCACATGCCATGGGTTCTACCTCATTATGAGAGAATGCTAACACCTAATATTTTCAAAAAATTCTATTTAGACAAATAAATAGACAAAAAGAGTGACAAAATAGAAATGTGACTCATGTGATAATCATTGATGAAAATGTAATGTGATATGTTGAAAAATAAGATAATTTCAAGTGTCAGTTTTGTTTAAATTTTTATATATTGTTTTATTCAAGTAGCATGACTCAATATTTTCAGTAGAGATAAATAGTACCTAAGAGCTTGTTCTCTAGAGCTCTATTTAAATTTGATTTATCTATTAAAATAATTTTACACGTAAATTAATAAACTTTTCTTACTTTTTTTTTGGGAGACCGAGCTTTTCCTTACATTTTAACTATGTATTTTCCTAAAAAATTCACTTTTCTTCAAAATCAAACTCAAACAGGTTATGCAGGAAAAAGTTACTATTAGAAATTAGAAACCGTGAAATTTTACATTCTTTTTTAATGAAGAATGTGTATTTGGTAGTAAAATTTGACCTGTTACTAACTTTTTACTTATGGTAAAGCTCCGTGGGACAAAAGCTAAACAAGCAAACTGAAAGTAATATTGAGCCCAAAATAAGGACCGTATAGATTGAATCATGACCCATAAAGAAGTCGGGCTCAGGCCCTCCGTCCAATGTGTCTAAGTCCAGTTAAATTGGGCTGAGCCACAATTCGATCAACAGAGTTTGTAGCCCGACTTTCAGCCCAATTAGGCGATTTGGGGTGTTTTGTTGTCGGCTTTTATTAGGGATGACAATTTTAACCCGAAAACTCAAACCCTAGGGGAACCCGCCCCGAACAGGGGTGGGGATGGGGCACAAAGTTGTGCCCCGATTTGCTAACGGGACGGGGACGGGTTTTGGTTCCCCCAACCTGACTCCACCCCGAAACACGATTTTTTCATTTTCGTTTTAAAAAAAAAAAACTTTGTATAACATCATTAGGTCTCAATAAATTATTATTTGTATGAAAATTACTTAATTATTATTTATTTATTAGGTCTAAAACATTATTATTTTAAGAATCAATTGACACTTTTTTATACACATTATATTCTGGCTTCATTTTACTTCACTTTCGATGTGGGATTCTATTTACCTTTACACTACATCAAAATGGGAAGCCATCCCACATCGGATCCATAAAAAAGTAAAATAAGGCCAACTTATTATAAAAGTTAATACTTGTGACAAATGTACATTGGGCTAATAGGCCGTGTCTTATGCATGACCTAAATAATTTTCTTAAACATTTTAAGTTGATTGACACATTTTTATACACAATATTTTAATTTTGTTTTACTTCACTTTCAATGTGAGATTTTATTTGCCTTTACATCAACATGGGAAGGCATCCCACAGTTGAAGTATAGAAAAGTAGAATGATGTCAATTTATTATAAAAGTTGATACTTGTGACACACATTTCTTGAGGTAATGAGCATTGTCTTGTGCATGGCTTAAATAATTTTTTTATACATGTGCCTTCTTGGGCTAATATTTCGCGTGCATGTATTCTAAACTAATATATATATATATATTTCGGGGTAGGGTAGGGGATTTTCCTTTCCCCGCCCCGCCCCCGATTCAATCGGGGATGGGGGCGGGGACGGGGTAGGGTAAAAAAAATCGGGGCGGGGTCGGGGGAAGCCAAACCCGACCCCAACCCGCCCCGTTGCCATCCCTAGCTCTTATAAACCGAGTATTTTCAACGGTCCTTTTGTTATGGAGAGGTCACCTCCGCATGACTCTCTGTTATTGAAGAATTTAAGTACGGGTCTCTCTGATTCTCCAATAACAGGGGAGAGGTCACCTCTATTTAAAATTTTTCATATTTTCAAAGCCAACAATAGAAAACTGCAGAGGGCATTAGCAAATATATGTTTGATGGTAAAATTTATAAAATAGATTATCCCATCTTTCTTAAAAAGATATTCCACTTTTCATTTTTTATCTGTCTCAAATTATATTCCTCTTTACTAAGTTAATTTTCTACTTTTCTAATATACTATCATTTACGGTACATAGTAATCAATAATAAAGAACGATTAAAGTGAAATCTATATATTAATTAAATGAAAGGAGTTGTGGTACATTTGTACCGTAGTTTTCCCGCCAAAAAATCTATTAGTAGGGTCTTTTTAAATATTTTGTTTCATATGGCGGCATACTGTGTGGTACTCTAAATTTTTTAGTTTTTTATTCACTTTTACTTTATCCATTCACTATTTTGAAATAAGATTCACTATTAAATTTAATTACTAATAAATAATTATCATCATTTTATTATTTAAATTATTAATAAATTTAATTATCAAATTGTCTAACATATCTTGAAATTTATAGTTTATAATTAATAGAAATTAAACATATATATTATTAGTATAAGTTAATTGAAAATTATAATTGTAATTTTTTCCTAATTTTTTCCGATATGAATGAATATTAATAATTACGACTCTTTTACATATGACTACTTTTATGTATTATCAATTAATATAATCTTCATCTTATGTGACTTTCTTAGTTTTTAATAAGAAATATTTTCAAAGTACAAGACACTGCTCAACTAGCAATTATTTTGTACAATATATATATATAAGTAGAGTTTGTCTGTCTCAATTTGATTATCAGGCACAATTAAAAATAAGTTTCCTACTTATTATCTGGCTTCCTTAAAATACTAATTTGCTGACGCCATTATTCTATTATTGTTATACATTTCCTTATTATTATACATTTCCTTTTAATTATTTAATTTAATATTTGTATTTTAGAACTCTATTTATATATTATATTTTGGTTAAATACATATCATATTTTCCTAATGGATTTCAATTTTACCCTGTCCGGTTGTATAATTTCATGATTTTATATTCTCCTACTATATTGTATTTTATTTTCTCAACATAATATGTCCATGAAATGCACGGGTGTGAAGCATAGTAGTCCATAAATGCACGGGTGTGAAACTAATATAGATTATACTATTGGATTTTATTACTTTTAAAGGAAATAAAAATAAGAATTAAGAACAAAGTTATTGGTTCAATTATTATACTTTTCTTTATTGTTATATTTTTTCTTTTAATTATTCAATTTAATATTTTTATTTTGAGACTCTATCTACATATTACATTTTAGTTAGATATATCTCATATTTGCCTAATGAGTTTGAATTACATGAAAATAGATAATATATCAATCTTCATTTCAATATTAATTTTCTTCATTATTACACTTTTCTTTTTTAATAATTTAATTTAATATTTTTATTTTGATATTCTATCGATATATTACATTTTAGTTAGATATATCTCATATTTGTCTAATAGATTTCAATTTTACTTTGTTCGATTGTATAATTTCATCATTTTATATTCTCTTACTCAATTGTATTTTATTTTATCAGTATAATATGTCTATGAAAAGTACAGGCGTGAAGCATAATATGTCCGTGAAACGCACGAGTGTGAAATTAATATAGATTATGCTATCGGGTTTTATTGTCTTTAAAGGAATTAAAAAATAAGAAATAATAAAAAAATTATTGGTTCAATTATTATACTTTTCCTTATTGTTATACTTTTCTTTCTAATCACTTAATTTAATATTTTTATTTTGAAACTCTATATATACATTTCGGTTAGATATATCTTATATTTGCCTAATAGATTTGAATTACACGAAACAAATAATATATTAATTTAGATTTCAATATTATTGTAGCCACTAGGTCGCCAATGTCAACAAAGGTCAAAGGTCAACCAAGGTCAACGGTCGTAGGGTCTTACAAAGGAGCCCCTAAGATCCTCGCCCAACTTAACGACTTAACAACTAGACGACCAAAAGACATGGAAATACGTTCTAGCAACTTAAGGGACGAATCTTCCTTCTATGTATTGCTGAGGTTCAGGACGTCTAACCTCAACGCCCACGAGCTTATAGCTCCCCAATCTACCTCCGTGACCAAGTAGATTTGTCACTTAAACAGCATATTGAGAACTCACGTGGGAAATCTTATGACTTATGACTGACTGGACTTTAACATTAAATGTGAAGCGGTGGTTACCCATCCCATGCATCGTTTAGGCAGCCCTTAGTCAAAACTGAAGGGTTAACTTCAGCCGATTTGACCCATATGTCATTCTTGTGGGTCCAGCATTAAATGTATGTATAATTATTTCAATGCAAGTGGTAAATTTACACTATAAATATAGCGAATGAAGCCAAAAGAAGGAGAGAGCTAGAAAAAATCTCATTTTTCTTGTCTTTGGCACATTTGCTCTCTTCCATTTATTGCAAACGTTCATTGTGTTTACACATTAACTACACAAACCGATTCAAATACAAATTTTTCGCGAATAAAAATCTTATTTGTTGAGTCAAATGTTGAATTTGATATCAACAATTATTATTATATTTTTCCTTTTAATCATTTAATTTAATATTTTTATTTTGAGATTTTATCTACGTATTATATTTTACTTAGATATATTTCATATTTGCCTAATGAATTTCAATTTTACTTTGTTCAGTTGTATAATTTCCTGATTTTATATTTTTTTACTCTATTATATTTTACTTAGTCACTATAATATGTCCGTGAAACACACGAAGCATAGTATGTTCGTAAATGCACGGGTGTGAAACTAATATAGAATTATACTATTGAATTTTATCATCTTTAAAGTAAATAAAAAATAAAAATTAATAAAAAATTATTGATTCAACAGAATGACAATGGACTATTAACAAGAATTTAAAATTATGTCATCAAAATAAAGAATTGATTGCATGCTACTTGCAAACATATGATGCACATTAATTCTATTCATGTTATACTTTTTAGTTTCTTTGTGATATTAAGCCTCACAAACACAATTATGTTATATTTTATGTATGAAATTACTTTAGAGTTCTACCCGTGCAACGCACGGGTGGAAATCTAGTGTTATTTATCTAAATCATTCATTTAGTTAATATATAGATTAGTACAAAAAAATAAAATAATATTTATTTGCATCAACGATAACAATTGGGTTAAAATTTGTTGTAAACTATAGTTACCTTAAGGTGATAAGAAAAATATTACATTATTGTTTAGTTGATGTTAAAAATTAACTATTCTTTATTGGGCAATGTAACAATATAAAATTTCACCATACAAAAAAATAATTATAAAATTTAAGATTATTATTGAATTAAATAAATTAATATGTTATCCAAAAAAATAAATTAATATGTATTCTTCATGTGTAACGCACGGATGAGAATCTAGTTTTAAATAAATCAAAGGGTATTGTAAGAAATATAATGTTAAATTGTACATTTTCAATAATATTAAATGATGTTTTTTTAATCTATGTGAAAAATGAAAAGGGAATATCTTCGTGGAACGTATGGAGCATTAGACAATGTGAAAGTTAACTAAACAAAAACCGTTCGTGATTCCTATGTCCCAACAATTGCATACCTTTTGCTAGCAATTTTCATCAATCTCTTGTCCTCTCGAAATGAAAAGGGAATATCTTTGTGGGACGTATGGAGTATTAGCCAATGTTAAAGTTAACTAAACAAAAACCGTTCGTGATTCCTATGTCCCAACAATTGCATACCTTTTGCTAGCAATTTTCATCAATCTCTTGTCCTCTCGACTAGCACAAAGAGTTGATAGTTGGCAGGAGGGGGGGCATATGTTGATCTTTTATTGGATCCTACTGATGCAATCTGATATAAGAAAATTTTCGTCATAGAGCCAAAATGTTAAAAAAAGTAGTTACAAAGAATGAACCGTAAAATCTAAATAGTTAGAACATTTCCAATTAAAGGTGTAATGAAAAAAATATATTGTCAGTTGTCACATGAACACAAAATACTAAAGTCTAGAAGACGCAGTCTACTCATCACAAATTATTAAAAAGATAAAAATTAAAACACTTGTTTAGTTAGTTTTTACAATTTTGCTTCCTTCAACTTGCCTAACCATTCAAACTATTTTCTTTTTGAATACTTGATCCTACTTTTAAAATAATATCAAGACATAGATGAGTCAGATGATAGATATTGTTGGAGCGAATTTTGACAAAGTTAAATTGATTATCATTCGTAAACACTATTGTTTTATGGGAGCATGTGATTTCAATATGTCGTGTGAAGTTATATGTTCCTCTTAAGAGTAAAATTGATGTTGGGGAAAAAAATCAAGGGTAAAACATCAGGGGAAAAAATCTATTTTCAAATAATGTATAGGAAAAAGTGGAGGGAAAAATATGAATTGTACATGTGGCGGTATTTTATTGGATTAGGAGGGGAGTAGGAGTGGATGAAAATAATATTTTATTAGATTGAGGGAGATTGGGAGAGGGGGAAAATAATATTATTGGCCCCTCCTTTAAGTTTTTTCCCCTCTCCAATTCTACGTCTATCCAATAAAATATTATTTTTCACCCACTACCACTCCCCTCCTAATCTAATAAAATACCGCCACATGTCTAATTCATATTTTCCCCTACACATTATTTGAAAATAGGTTTTTCCCCCTAATTTTTTCCTTGGCTTTTTCCCCTTAGCTTTTTTCCCCAACATTAATCTTACTCTAAAGATGACAATGGATCAGATCAGGGCAGATCGATACTAATCTATTTTACTCTACGAAAGATTTACAAAACCATAATCTGCTCCATGATTCACGGCCTGTGGATCGGAGAAGGTCACAGATCGGAGTAGATCAAGATTGCAATTCACCAATCAATCCACGAAACCTTTTTTTATCTAACAGTCAACATGGCAACACCCAATATACTCATCAAGTCATCATTTATCAACAACAAGAACTACCTAGTAAGTTTGTAACATGCATGACCATTACTGATCAAAAGTAAACCACTGGAAAGATTACAACCCATCAAATAGTTAAATATGTCAGCATGCACAAAACAATTAGACAAAGACGAGAAAATTTTCTTTTTTCAAATCTTCATTTCTCAAGAGTCAAATGTGTTAACATAAATCTTAGAATTTAGGCAAAATTATGCCTGCAAAAAAGAAGAAGAAATGTTACATGAAGCAAAGAAAAAATTAGAATATATTTAGGACAACTTAAATTTCTAATATTTACCTCCTCCTCAATTTCTTCATCAGTCATCCTATTGCAAGTTCCTTAGTACATTTGTGATTTTGGCGACTTCTGAAGCTAAGTTTTTTTTTTTTTTTTCTAAGCGGATCAGATCGAATCATATCGACCCCAATCTGATCTGATCCACGATCGTTTGGCGGATCTCAAATTCTACCATGATCCATTACACCGATCCACGGATCGGGAAATTTTTTCTCAATCGGATTAGGTATCTGTCAGGTTTCGAGCGGATCGGATTTTTTTGCCATTCCTAATTCCTCTTGATTAATAATTAATATTTTTTTTAATGTGACAAAAAAATATGATATGATATATGTGACGCAACTATCATTTTAAAACAAAATAAGTTGAAAATAAAATGTGACAATATCATATCAACGTCTTGTAATAACTAGATAAAATGAGATGAGATAACACTGTCACGTATAGGAGGGTGGCTTGCTGTAAATCATCCATGTTCTACTTGAATGTTTGAAAGCTTATTTGTACTAAAATATTCCTCTAGTGTATGTTATTAAATGTGGTTTAACAAATTTAATGCTCCAAATTTTGAATAAGAAAGGAGGGAATTGCAAGTTTGAAAATTTTGGTAAGAAAATTTATTGGGTTGGTCCTTAACCTATTCACGTTGTATCATGTAGTCATAACATTTTCATATCTTGACAGCCCCTTTAGCAAATCCACTCGATTTTTAATATTACAATTTAGTCAAACTAATCACATTCATATCCATTGTGGGACACGCTTGTTTGCAAAAGATCTATTTTGATTTCAAAGTAAAAATGAATTGGTAATAGGTAAATATGAGTAATAATACTATAATTATACACTACTCAAGTATATAATAAATATTACTCCCTCCGTCCTACAAAGAAAATCCAGTAATTATTTTCACATAGATTAAAAAACAATAATTAATATAGTTGAAATATTAAATTTTACTTTATTTTTCCACATATACTTTTATGTCTCATTAATTGTTTGAAATACTTTTAATACATAGGTAGTTGAATAACAATAATTAATTAGAGGCATATATAAAAATGAAATATTAAATACACGTTCAATATGGTAAGTGGACTATCTTTTTAGTACGGATGTAGTATTAAATGACTAATCATTTCAAAAGTAATCCCATGAGTTAAATTAGCGTGTTTAACTAGGGACATTTTCCACGAAAAATAAAATTCATGAAATTTTTCCGTATTTGTGCGTTTGATTGACAAATAAAAATGGAATTTAAATCCCATGGTACAACCATGGTGCGCATACAATTACTCATTTTCTATAAGAAAATAATTCTCACTTCCTCCTAAATAAAATATAAGTAAAATAATTTCCATGAAATTAGAGAATATTTTTTTTCCACATTTCCGTATCAAACTCAACATTTCTAATACAACAATATTAAGGAAAATTTTTGTCATTGTCTAACCGGAATTTTCTTTACCATCACTTATTTGTAACCTTAGGTAGCAATAGCATTCGCTTCCTTTCACCCGCATGTAATATAAGAGAACTCGTGGATTTCTAGCTTGAGAAAAGCGAAGAAGACATAGGAGGAAAAATAGAATGAGAGATAAAAAATGTGTATTGTTATAGAGGACAACATGAGAAATGTGTATGACAATAGAAAGGTGACAACAAATTAGATTTTTCGTGTAAAGTGAGAATAGGGAAAAATAATGTGTAAGCTTAAACAAAAATATTTATTATAAAAAGACAAGAATCTCGAATGTCCCAAAAAATATGTCAATTTCTTTTCATTCTTTCTTTCTTTCTTTCTTTTTTTTTAACTTTTCCTTTACTTAAAAAAAAAAAAAAAAGGATAACCATTTGGGGGAGAAAGAGAAGATAAACATTTTCCCTATTCTCCCCCCAAAAATGATTTTGGACCAAACATTTTCCCTCCACTTCAGTAAAAAGATAATAAAGGCTAGAGCGACATCGGATTATGAAAAATTGGAAATTCATTAAATAACCTTAAAAAATTCCTTAAAAACATTGATTAGCACTTAAATATCATTAATTTTGTCCCTGTTAAATGTTAAATCATTATTCGCTAGAAATATTGTCTAATTTTGCTTTCTTTTTCTGTTCTTTCGAGGATAAAGATCAATCTACATTAATACAAATAAAAATTCTTACAAGTGGAAAGGCTGGTTTTTTGTAACTCACATTTTTCTAAGACAGAATGGCCGTACAAAATTAGAAATAAATAATAGAACAAATTAATTTTTTAGCAAGAAAATATGTTAATAATAATTAAATTTAATTTGTTATAATTAATCTTTCATTCCCACGCATTACATATTTACTATCACATAGTAGTATTTTAATTAAACATAACACAATTATTAGTATTTCTTAATTTGTGACAAACAAACATTCCAAAAACACATTAAATTTCAAGAAAACGAAATTAAATTGGATTCATTTTATCTACTATTGGAAGGTACATTCGAAAACCCCATTTCAACTCAATTGGTTTCATTCATGAGCTCAAGGTACAACTACTTGAATAAAAAGTACTACTCTGACTGCAGCCAGTACACCCTTAGGCATAAACAGAACTACATGATAAAGCCATCAAAAGAAATGCCGCTTGTTCTTCCTCTCCCAACTTTCTCCTTTGAGGAGTGTTTGATCTTGGCTTTTGCATTCCTACATCTCTACCAAAAACCCATAATTTTCTCTTTAACGATTCCCCGATCCTGTTACTGGTACTCTCTCCACTGCTGCTGGTACTACTTTCGTTGCTGTGGGTACTACTCTTGTTGCTCGCATATTTCTTGGATTTCTTTTCCTCTTTGTTCACTCCCATTAGAGCCCTCCTCTTCTTCCTGCTCCTGATCCCACAAGCATTGCACAGTGACTGCAGACAGTGAATCAGATCACTTATTAACAATTTAGACAATTAATCATGCTTATTTTCGACAAGAAATCTGTATATATATATATATATCTACCTTGGGACCAGCGGGACCGCCTCTCCAGAGAGGTGTTTTGGAGGTGCCACAATCAACACAAGTCTTAACCTGGGGTGAGCCGTCAGATGAAGACTTATTACTTATTGGAGTTCCGCTGTTCATCTCTTCAAAATCTGATCGCTGTTGAATCAAATCAAATAATCAAAATCGATCAAACTCAAATCATATCAAGTACTAATCAAACTTAATCATACATGATGATCATAAGAAAAACAAAGCTCGTGAACTTGATCACTTACTTTATCACTCAGATCCACCATCTGCGAGTAAGTACTAAAGGATCCTCACCAATTCGGGACGAAACTTGATCGGATCAAAGCTAAACTAGATCACACCCCAATCAAGACCCAGAAAACAAAAACCAGAGATCCAACTAACAAAAGATAAGCTAAAACCGAGCTAAACCCAGAACAAAAACCGAAAAACCTCCCCCAAAGAACACACCGAAAAAAATTCTCAAATCAACACTGATCAAACTTTCCAGTTAAAAATCGAAACCCCCAGCAGTGCACCCATCAACTAAACCTACACACCTCTACTGGTGAACGCTGAATAGAGCATAAGGGTTTAGAGATTACGAGGTGAAGGATGAGGTTTTAGTGAGTGAAGAGGTATTCGGCTAAGATTGAATTGAAGCCAACATATAGCGAGAGAGAGGGGGGGGACCGACAAGGAAAGAGGGGCGGGGGGTGTTTATAAGGGAGTTTATGAAAACCCTAAGGCGCGCGGGGAGTGTGAAAAGACGAAAAGGGGCTTGAATACAAATATTTTGATCAAAAAAGCCCACCCGCCAAATAGATGCCGACAAGTACAAAAAGGGCGCGCCATCGGATTATTCAGGATTGGGCAGTTGTGGAATTTTGAGGAAAATGTTTGGTGTTGCCGCCATATAATGTTTCTAGGGTTTTCGGATTCCCACTCACCATCTCAGCCGTCTATTCCATATAAGTTTTCAAGATAATTAAGGAAATTAATTTTTAAATGGAATAAAAGTAGAACTTGAATTTGACTTTCCCGAAAAGCACTTTATATTAATCGTTTGTTTAGTATCATTTATTTTTTTTATTTATAAATTCACCTATTCTTGATTTGATAATTACTCAATAATAATCACGTATTTTTAAATTTTAATTAAATCTCACCACTCATTTTCACTTTTTATAAATTCTCTTTATAAATTGAATTTATAAATGTAAACAAACGGACCCTAGCTTTATTTAACCCCCACGTGGAAAATTGTATATAGATATATAGATAAAATAAGAATTTGAGCCCATGTTTTAGCAAATTAGAATGATATTTTTTTTACCAAAACAATTTGTTCTAGTGGTAAAGAGCTGTCTTATATCATGTTATTAAATCCAAGTTTGAGTCATTTCATCTCCACTTTAACGGTACTTAAATTATACTTAAAAATGCTATTTTGAAGTATAAATATATTTTTTGAAATGGTGTATTCAAGATTTTTATAGTAACATCACCAACGTATAGAAGTGATTTTCCTTTTTCTTTCTTTTCACTTAATAGATGTGATTATTGTGATCAAATTTCATTTATTTATTTTTCTGAAAAAACTGATGAAATTTTATTTTAAAATAGAATATATTTTGCTATGAGGAGATGTGATGGCAAACTAATTCTATCTCAAAATAAAAATAGATTTAAAAAAAATAAGCAGTGGAGATTTGTATGAAACATGTGAATCACATGAGATGTATATATAAATTTAATTTAGGGAATTAACAACACAATTTTTTTATAAATGCACCATGTTTTAATTATATTAATATATAGTCCATGAATTTTATTTATTTTACATATATAAATGCACCATTTTTTTTTGTAAGTGTTTATCATTTAGCGTAATTTACCAAATATATTATACGGAATTACTTTCTTGTCACCACGTCAAAATTGTTATCGATTTATTTGAGTGGAATTTTGATTAGTTATTTGACAATTGGTTGTCAGGGTTCAAATTAATTTATTATTATTATGGACTATTTATTTTCTACGAAGGAATGATTGATAGTAGTAGTATTTACTAACTAATCAAATTAAAGAGACACTGGAACTGGAATCTGAAGTGGTATATTATTATTAAAATAAAATCAGCACGACATTCACTTCACTATCGACAAATCTTAATGGGTCGATAAATGTCTTATAAAAAGCTCGTTTATTAATCTACGCTTTTGAGATGCTTATACTTAAAGTTTATATTTTATCACGCCTTACGCTTTATTACGCATTGATTTCACTTTTATCACGCATTGTCGCGCCTAAACCCAATGCTCGAATTTGATGCTTTTGCACGTCTAATGTTTTTTAAAACCTTAATAAAAGTTACTCCTTTGACCATACCACTACGAGAGTATATCAGACGTCTATATATATCGAATAGTTACTCATAATCAAATTTATATAACAAAGTCAATAAATACATGATTTTTATTTATTATTTGATACATTAAATTAATGTTTTACTAAAAACTTATTAATATATACCTGCTTATGTACCCGTTTAATGTTATATTTTATAATTTACTTTTTTGAATCATCTAAATTATCAATGTTATTAGTTAACTGTCTAATGTTGCGTATCGTGTATGTACCATATACTCATATCACTTTGATACCCGTTCACATAAAAAAAATTTCATATCTATAAAATTGTAACCACTCCACATACATTTTTAATCAGATAATAACACGCCCTTTTATTCTTTACATGTACATAATATACTGTTGATATTCTAGTCTAGCAAATAAATAATATAATCTTTAAAAAAATAGTATGATTCTAGAATAATATAATATTTAGAAGCGTAACAATTATAAGGGAAATTTATGAAATACACACTATATTTATAGTATATTTACAATTTGCATGCCGTGTTTTTGGAAAGTATAATTTATACCCTGCATTTATCATTTAGTATTAAAAAACACACTTTTTATTGAAAAAATTAAAAAATTACTTCTTTAAATGGAATTACCGTTATTTATGACTAATGACTAATAAATCACACCGCATATATTATATTTTGTAACACTTTACATACAATTTAAAAAATACAAATAAATTTATTTATTTTTCAATATTAGTTTATAAAGTAGGGTAAAATATGAACCCGTTCTTAACCTTCAGTAAATAAGTTTTACTCAATGCATAAGAAAAATTAAGTTAAATGATACGTGATATTTGGTAGTATTTTGCAATTTAATTTTTTCCCTTTTTGTTTATTGTGTGTTTTTCATCTTTATTCATATCTATCTTTAAATAAGAAAATAAAAGGAGTAAAATTATTTGTTATAAAAATGTAAATATTTTCATTATTGATGATTATATGCATAGTTTTTTAATGCAACAAATTTCCTTGATTTTTGTAAAATTCTTTTAAATAAGAAAATAAAAGGAGTAAAATTATTTGTTATACAAAAGTAAACATTTTCATTATTGATAATTATGCGTAGTTTTTTTAACACAATGAATTCCCTTGATTTTTATAAAATTCTTATTATCTTGAGTTTGTGTAATTACATCCACGGAAATAAAGAAAAATAATTTGAGGAATATTTTTTCAGATAAACATACTCACTTATGTACCCGTTTAAAATTTTATTATAATTTACATTTTAAAAATTGTCTAACTTATGTTCTTTCAATATTATCAGTTAATAATCTAATATTGCATTTCAGGCATACCATAATACTCATATCTATATGATACCCGTTCAAATAAAAAATTTCATACTCATAAAATTATACCCACCGACATATCATTTTAACATGATAATACCAATCTAAAAATATGAAAGATAGATTAGGAAGAAAACACGTTAAGAATGAGTGTGATTTTGTTTCACGAAATTTTCTGATTATCAAAATAATATCAACACATCAGTAATAATCTAAAAATATGAAACATAGATTAGGAAAACAAATTAATTGGAACAGGGTGATTTTGTTTCACAAAATATTTGGGTCCATCAACCGTGAAAAGAAAGATAAGACATAGTATGATATGGAAACTGAGAATTGATATATAGGAAAAAGAAAAAAAATATAATAAGAAAATCTTACCCAAACTGAAAACGCGTTTTCCGCACTTACGGTTACACCCAAAAGAAAAAAAAAAAATCTGATACGAAAAAAAGAAAGTAAACAGAAAAAAATTGAAAAAAGGGCAAAAATAAGAGGTACCATACAATTTACCAATTTTATGTGGGAAAAAAGGTTGACCAAGTATGCTATTTTAATATATAGAAGATTCGTATATTAGCGTGTCTATTTATACATATATGATGTATAAAATTTATACGCATTCTTAAATTCACATGCACCCTCAAAATTTGTCATTTCAAGAAATATGAGATTATGTAAATAAGGCATATACAAATAGACTGATTCAATACGTTGTTCGATGAGTCTCTCTACTTCCAAGAAAAATATGCACAAAATGTTTTACAAAATAAGGTTGGCAAAAATAACGCTAAGTGGTTCGGAGATATTAAATAATATAAGTGAAATTAAATATAAATACATGCAATTATATCCCTCTTGATTTATTTAATTTATCACTTAACGAACATATGAATTGATTTGAGCACAAGTTGTGCTATATGGTAGTATTACTCTTTCTTTGAGTAGTGTTATTTGTACATAAAAAAGTGTACAAATTTGTACACACTCACTAAATTTACTCACACTTCAAAAGTGGTCATTTCAAAGAAGATGTAAGGTAATGAACATTTAAGTAATTATCTACATATGGTGTGTACAAATGTTGTGCATGTTTGTATGTACAAATAGCGCATTTCTCCTTATTTTACAAGTCGAAGTTTCCTTGTTTGAATTGTCGAGAAAGATGATACTTTCTGCAGTTTTTATGGGGCAAAGTCTATTTGTAAAAAACTTTTTAACAAAATATTTTACAAAGAAAGATGATTTCACCATAATACCCTTTTTATTTTGTGTGATTGAAGAAAATTAGTCTATAATAAAATATAAGATAGTGAAATTACCATCATGCTTTGTAAAAAAAAAAAAATTATAAATAGAAGACTCTTTCCAATGTTACAACATCTTCTTTATCATCCATATCACTTTTATATATTCGTGCAAGACATTAGAAAAATGTTTCGAGGGGTACGTGATCAAATTATTAGGCTTAATCATGACGTGATCATAAATTATATATTTTTGGCAAAAAGTGATTCGAGCTAATTTCTAGACAAGTTAATAGTCGAACACACGTGGAATTGGGATTGGAAATTGTTGGTTTTTTTTTTTTTTTGACGTTGAGGATTGGAAATTATTGATATTGTAGTATTATTTGTCAAGAAGCAAGCCTGATCATAACTTGGACCAAATTATTAACGAGTGGCAATGTATTAACCAAGTCGCTCCCCCCAAAACCACACCAAATAGATGGCTATTTTTCACTAGTCACGTTATCATCAAATGTTTAACGTTAGACAAAAACAAAACCATTGGAAAGTTGGAGACAAAACACGAGTTACATACTAAACAACAAACCCAAGCATGACAGACCCAGTCTGAGACTTACACCTATCGACACTGATTTACAGTGCGGACGTCCTTTCCAAATTTCTAGAAATGGAAAAAAATTTGGCCAATATATTTTGCGGTAGTTGATAACATATGGGGGCTAAAGATGGGTTTATACAGAATTGATCAAGTACTCCACCTGATGAATTAATCTTTTAAAATAGAATCTCAATTACTTATACAAGTGTTACCAGAGCTAAAGCCTAGACGTAACCATGCGAACAAATAAGAGAGATCTCAGATGTTGCCGAATGAAGAAGGTGAGCTCCAAAGTTGAATTGTGATAGTTATGGAAAATATTCGTGAATGGTTCTAAAGGCACTTGTGCCTGACATGGATAATTTGGGCTTTGGTAGATCGAAGAGAAAAAAAGGAACTACCAAATGAAGGTGGGTCAAGATGATGTAGTTCTTTGTTCGAAGGGGGATTGTTAGGGAAAAAGTGCGAACGAATCCTACATCGTTTACATATATCATGTCCACACATATGGGGTTAAAGATGTTTTTATAAAGAATTGGATTGTCCCACTTGACGAGTTAACTTTTTAAGATGAAACCTCAATTTCTTACAATTTTTAACTTCTTTTACCATTTAATGTCACATAGATGTTCAATGCCACTTGTGTTATATAACGTTAGTCATTGCAAAATTGTTGCATGTTCTTTAACGTTAGAAAATATCAAAGTCTATAAAACTCTTTAAGTTGGAATACCCTACCCAAAGTTTAACTTTCTTGATTGGAATGGAAGGTTGTCTAAATTTTGAAGTGCGACATGTTTCTATACGGTCTACGATGTACATGACAGTTTCATGACGATCTTGATGACTTCCTACACCAGCTTGGGACAGTTCCAAATCCTGATTCTCATTTAGTTATGTTTTGCTTCTTGTAGACATACTTCTTGAGAAAAGTTAGTTGTCTTATGCCAATTCTTTACTGAAACTTCTTTCCAGCAGTACAAGCACCTTAAGAAAACTATACACAGACGAGAAATTTCGAGAGTCGTCCCAAACAAACTATTGGTACTTACCATGCAATGACAATGAACCAAGGCCAAGGATGAGGGATCAGTTAACTTAGATAGTAGTGGTTAGACAAAAGGAAAGATGGAGATGCGAGTGTGCAATGAAGAGACAAAAATATTGGCCAGATATAATGGTGACAGCCCATGAAAAGAATGGGTCATTAGACCAATTTGTTTGTTACCCAAAGCACAGGGATGCAGGACCACTGCCTCGAAGTTACAACTCATACCATGCAACAAGCTGTACTCTTTGTTTGGTGAGGATTTAAAAAAAAGTAAGTTTTTAAATAGATAAAATTCAAATTTTGTATAGGTGTCGAGATTTAATTGTGCCATGTGGAGGTAATGAATAAAATAATGTGAAAGTTCACATCACATCAAATATGTGGTTAAATGTGGTATTACTATGTGTCTAAACGTTGAAATTTAAATTAGTTGATATATCGAGACAAATTTTAAATGGTAGCCAAATATTAGTCACATCCCTATATATTCCGAAATTATGTTTAGGAAAATAAAACTCAAGACTCTATATAGTGCTCTGCACAAGCTATTTTAAGATATAATGACTTAATGGAATTGATCTAAAAGCCACTCATGGGTTCCAAGAAGCGCGACGAGGGTCTCACCATCCCGAGAACCAATTATATGCTCTTTGTTGTTGCTTCGCCACAGTTTTCCTCCTTAATTTATTGCTATCAAGACAGACTCTTTATGAAAACTCAACAGTGGGCTTTTATATCTTTTCTTATAATTTAATTTAATTTAATTTAAACATATATATATATATATATATAGACACGGGGATTTATATAATATGAACCGAATTTAGAAAATTAGCACTAATGAGGAGAGGAATCCAACCTTTTTTGAAAAGAAAAAGGGAAATTGTTACAAGGGTCCTTAATCTTTACCCTTTTGTGTTTTCAATCCCCAACCTCTATCAAAATTTGTCGTTTTGATAGATCAGTTAAAACCTGTACATTTTGCACAAAGATCATCACTTTTTTATTTGAAGAAAAATCTAACAATCCACTATTGCTTAGAAGAGAAAATTTTATAAGTTCTTGCATAAATCGTAACCAATGTCAATTTCTTTTGAAAGAAAGAATTATCTTTTGGTTTTTCCTAATTGCATATATCCATTTCTTCAATTAAAAAAAAAAAAGAAAAGAAAGAAAGAAAGTAAGAAAAGGAAAAACTCAAAAAATAGATGAAAGAAGAACTAATTGAATGATATTAGAAATTTTACAAAAAATAATTTCATTCCATCATACCTATCTGGTTACCCATTTACTAGGGATGACAATTTAAACCGATCCGACGAAAACCCATAGAGCCCCAATCTGAACAGGTCAAAAATTTTTCCCCTTGCTGGTCAATAGGTAGGGGGCGGTTTGGGTCAATTCGGGGCGTCTTGGGTCGCAGGTTGGGTCCAGGTCAACTCGATGCCCGTTTAAATTTTAAAAATAAAAAAACGGAAAAAGTAGGAAAGACAATAAAAAAAATATTAACAGAATCTAAATGAGTCAGTAAACGAGTCAAATCCTGATCGGACCTGTCTCGGAATTTGGCGGGTTGCTGGGGCGGGGCAAGTTATAAAAAATGCTTCCGCCGATCATCTCTGAACCCGATCCTTTGTCATCTTTACCACTCATATATCAACTCAGTGTAAATGACAATTCATTACCAGTAACAAAAGAGAAGATCCACAATTTTACTATTTGTTTTTCTCGTTGGTGTCAAAATGACAGAAAAATAAGGGTATCCCCAAAAAAGGAAAATGGTGCATGCGTTTATCATTTTGATCATATTAGAGATGTAAGTAGAATGGGCAGTTAGCTAGGTATATAGGGAAATTTTTAATTTTCTTTTTATTTTTACTATTTTTTAGAATTTTTTTATTTAAAAAGCTAAAAAAATGTTATAAACGACTTTATGAGTGGATTTATGAAAAGTTATACATACATATATATATATATTTCGAAAATATAATTCCATTGATTTGCAAATTTTCTTACAAACTCACCCCAACCTGACTGAGAATCAAATTTTGCGGCTTATTCCTCCCTTTGTTGTTAGAAATACTAGGAAAAGATAACAGTTTCCTTAAAAATGAAAAATGGAGCAAGCAATTGTCATCTTTGGTCATGTTAGTGATATGGATATAATGAGTCGTTAGATAAGGCTTGCCTTTTTATTTTTATTATTTTTACTATTTTTTAAATTTTTTTAATTTTTATTTAATAAGTAAGAAGAAAAATGTTATAAAGAACCTTATGAATGAATTTATGAAAGGTTGAAGACTTACGCCATTTAAAAAAAAAAAGGTAAGGGACCCATTGATAGAAAATGTAAAAATTGTAGACCATTTGTGAAATCTATATTATTTAAGCCATTGTAGATTTATTTGTTAAGCCATCTCCAACCCAATACTCTATTTTCCCCTCTTCTATCTCTAATATAAAGATTTACAATCTCTATATCTTTTAAACTTTTCCAACTATAATCTTTAAATTGAATCCAAATCTCTATATTTCCTGTTTAACTTAATTTACAATTAGGTACCATATTTTACAAATTGAAAAATGAAATATCAAAACATAATGAAACAAATAATTGAGTCATTAATGGAGTAATTAACTCAATTAGCAAGCTTAATTAAACGAGATATTTAGTCGATTTTTTGAAATGAAGGGATTTATTTTGACGTCTGAATACAAGTCGTACACCACATTTAAAGACACAAATTAGAAAATAGATAGAATCAAAGGCGATTAATGAGGTGATAAAAAAATTGTGATAAATAAAATATAAGGACTAAAATGAAAGAAAAATATAAAAACTATGAACACTAAAAAATTAAAAGGATTGGGCTACATTGCAATTTACCGAATGGCATTTCCATAAATTGTAAGGTCTCTATTTCCTATCTCCAAATTGCAAGGTCTCGATATCCAAAGTGGAGATGGCATTTGGAGACCGGTTGGAGGGAATTGGAGAAGCCCTTAGCCGCAACAAATTACCAAAAATTATGGGCTCTTAGGCGGTTGTCTAACCAAACTCATGTCAAGTATCGGTAATCACTAATTTTCTGTTAAGCCAAACTGATGAATGGTTGGTTTGGCAACTCATTGTAATTAAAAGTCAAATATAATGGGTTGCAAATGCAATAATTGGACACTTGATTTTTAATTTAATAATCGGCATATGACACGAAGTACAGATAGCACACCCAAACGTAGCGATGAATTAGTCACGAATGCCTTCGCAACTTGAGTTTGTTTTCTTGATGGCCAAATTTCGAGAAGAAACGTGCAAGGATACCAAACAAGGAAGCAAGGCACCACATGATCCATGACAAGAACAAAACCACCCAATCCTTGAATTTCGTCTTTGGGCAGTGAGTTCTATCAGATTGTAGCAATGCCCTGTAAATTGCTTCACACAATGCAAATGCAGTCACTGGATCGGTTTCCACTGGAAGAATTCCTTGTTCTGTTAAACATGGAATGTCGTATGCACCAGTCGTCTCCGGTATCCCCAGATACTCACAAATCTTCAGCCGGCCGTTGATTCTGTCATCGGCGGCTAGCGTATCTCCGTGCGTTAGGATCAACATTGGATTCTCATCTGCCATCAATATAAAGTCATTCATACTAAAAGATAACTCGATAACAGATTACCAAAGGCGATGAAAACTTACTACATTTTTTGATGGTTGGCAAATGGAAGAGGTCCCTTAGAGCCTCAACTGGCTTCAAGTCACCAGATTTGAATGCCATGTGAATGCTAGATAAATCAGCCACTACCATCACATAATTCACATTTCTCTTGACATATCTTGAATTTGATAGCCCCATCAACTCGCTAACTTCATCCCCAGGTCGATAACATGGCTCGTTATGGCGAACCCCGTCTTCCATCCATGCTGAGACCTCGTCTATTTCCTCCTCCACTTGGTTTTGATCTAAACCCCTTGTGTCGAACACGCAGAATCCACTTCTTGGTGATCTCAAAACATTGTGTTCCTCCAAAAACATCGTCGAATGTTCCCCTAATTACAAGTAATGTATAAACTTAGGAACTTGGACAGTTGGACAGGGGAGGAAATATAATGAAAATCTTTGATGAATTTTACCTGATGTTTGAGCAAAAGGCACGAGACCAGATCTACCAAGAACACAATACATCTGGTTAACAAAAGAACTTTTCCCAGAGCCAGAAATCCCTGCTAGAAGAAGTGTGATCACCGGCGGTATATCCATGTCTTCTTTTTTGATTCCTCCCACTGGTAACCAGAAGTCACCGGAGCGGTAACTTATCAGCTTATACCTCAGATCTTCAAGTCCTTCCACTGCAATGAAAGCCAGCCTTTCCATTTCCCTAAGGACTCTGATTCTTGGAGTGAGACTCGAGATATCCGAGATGTCAACTTTGAACTGCCCATTTTCGTTGAATTCTTCCAGGGTTCTCCACCAGAGAATGCCGGATTTCTGCAGCTCGTGTTGATCTTCATCACTGAAAGAAAGTCTGTTCCTCATCAAATCTAATCTCTGCAAGTTTTATAAATCACTCTGGCAACAACAAAATTTGGTTGGGAAACTGGGAATTCTACATATATAATTCTTCATCAAGGCAGCTGAAGAACGTGGGGGGGTGCACTAATTGGTCATAAGTAATCAAAGTTAAACAATTCCAAGTTGAAGAATTTTAAATTCAGACAGTTTCTTTCAAAGGGTTTCATTGAAATTCTGACAAGATTATTAATAATTTATCAGGGATTCAGCCTGGAGAACGTGCCATTAAATGGAAGAAATTTCACTGTTTTCTATTGTCGTATTAGCTGTATGAACGTTAAGTGTGACAAAGACTCAAGGTGAAGCAGACACAAATGGCAGGCAAAACTAAACTTTCAAGCTTTCACGGGATTATTATATTTTTACCGGAGAGTACCCGGCCAATGAGAAATGAGACAATTAGATGGTCCTATAGAAGTGTTATTTGTACACACAAGATATACGATTTTTGTACACACACTCCTAAATTTACCCGCACTCCTTAAAAGTTGTTATTCCAAAGAAGATAGGACAAAGGAAATTTAAGTAAATACAAAGAGGTATGTGCAAGAGCTGTACAGTTTGTGTGTACAAATATCATTTCTCGATAGTCTTAATTAATCAATTAATTGAACCTTATCTACTTGTAATTTCCCCATTGACTAAGATTACCGAACTCGCTATTCCTCAAATACTGGAAATTACTTGTTTTTATGATCCAACACTAAGACATTCTCAATGATCGAATGTGTATTTTTTGGTAACCACTTATAATTTGCCTCGATTTATTAACCAATTTAAATTTTAAATTTTAAACACATGACAACACACCATTAAACCACATATGTGATGTGATGTAAGTTTTCACATCATTCGAATGATTAATTCCACATGGCACGATTACATTACGCCGCCATTTGCACAAAATTCGAATTTTAAAATCAATTTATAAAGAATACCTTTTTTAAATCTTTACCAAACGCAGTGTTTGTCGCAAAAAAAAATTGAATTACTTGTTTGATTCTGATTATTTCTCATTATTCTTTCAAATTATAATTTTACCTACCATTAATTTGACATTTGATTTAACAACTGTTCAACTATGATCACATAACTTTTTTATATTTTCAATACACATTCTACCTCTCTTCTCATTATAATTTCCCTAAATAATGAGAATCAAACAAGCTCGAGTGCCAAACTTGAGACATACATATATAACACTGCCAAAGAATCCTATAATTTACACTTTAGAAGTCGCAATTTTTTTCCAAAAAAGAAAAGGATCTTTTTCTCATAGCTGTACAATTTTTTCTCTTCTTTAAACCGAGGTCGAGTGCTTGTCAAGAGCTGTTAAATAGTGGTACAAAGTGTTCACATTCCGATCTTGCCTTGCGGTAGGCTTTTCGCTAGGAACGGCTTGGATTCTTGCAGGTGATCTCGGAGGAGACGCATAGAGGACCGCGGCCTCTAAAATCTCTCGATGAGCATTTTCTTGACCTTGTGCATGCGTTTGTGCGCGTAAGGCTATGATATATAAACCAGCAGCAAGAAAGACAGTTAATAGACCGAACACGCCAGCAGCCGCGAAAAAACCTTGTCGAATGATTAGGCAATTATCTCGCGCCATTTGCCAACTTTTCAGATGTCCCGACTCAACGCTTAATCCAATTAGTAACAGAATTTCTCCAACAGCAAAAGACATCCTGCAATAAGTTCAATAAAGGATGTTTTAAGTTTTAGTGAATGAAGTATACCGAGTTCAATACTCCCAACAAATAGGGAACTGATAAGCAGATATAAGGGGGCTAATTCAAATTTTTGTACCAAGTTGCGACAAAGAAAAATCCGGCTTGCCAAGTAAGTCTCTTGGCAAAATCAGAATCAGGGTCCCAAGTGATCGTGAGCAGAGAATCTGATTTACTCACTGCAACCAAGAGGTATGTATGCTGAATCACCATTGCCAATGCTAGAGCAAAAAATGCACCTGTTGCTGATAACTGGGGGATTTTGCCACTGCTCGAATACGTGCACTCGGATTTTATACCTTTCCCTTTGCCACTCGACGCCTCCCATATAATCTGCATTAGTATAAGATATATAGTTATTCATCCTATAGTGGTCGAGGGATAAGTGATAAAAGTTATGGTGTTTGATTTGTACCTGCGAACGGGTGGCCTCGGATATGAGACAGAGAATGAAGGAACAGAGGCCTAATAGTATAGAAAAAACCATTAAAAATGCACCAGTTTTGCTCCCTAGGTCACATCTTCGTCTACTAGGCCCAAGATCAGCATGTGTCACGGCCATTTTCGCCGGCTATCGAGCAGAGAAACGAGGTTTGCACAGAGGACAGAATGAGGAGAGTTTGGAGTTCAACATTGGAAAAAGAATGGGATATTTAGAATTGCTT
>CAVNYN010285773.1:0-36068 GCA_963692815.1 Nyctanthes arbor-tristis | reverse complement strand
TGTCACTTTCGTTCACCTTTTCAATCTTTATCTTGTTTTCATGTTATAATAATAATTATAAATTCTCAATTTTTCTCAATTGGAAAATTTCAAGAGATGATATTTGTCTGATTGTGCAATATAGAAGTGCACAATCAAGTTTCTATCTTTGGAGCAAAATCTACTACACTACTTGTTTCTTGTCATCTTCCTAATAGAATACACACTCAAGTTGCTGGCTCTAGCTTTAAAATATCATTCCTTGAACACGACGCTCTTCCGATCTGTAAAATTTGTAGTTCTCAAAATTGAAATCCTAAACCCAAAATTAACTTCACGGCCATAGCAAGCAAGTAGTGATTTACTAGTAACTAGATATAGTTCACTCATTTTGCCACCTATTGATTCCTTTTAATGGAGCTAAACAAAATGCAGGAAAGAGAGAGTTCTTGTAGTTATTTCTTTTTCTAGATCGTTTTTAATGGGGGCATTGTCCTGTCCTTTTTAAAACATTGAATGACCTGTCGGGATGATTGAGCCAGAGGCATTGGATTTTAAAATTCTTTAGCACAAATTCTTTAATGTGCTAAAGTTTTGTTAGTGATCTATCTTTTTCTTGTTTCCATTGGTTGGATAAGCAGAAACCTTTCCTCATGACCAGAAATTATGGATAACTTGGATAGAATGGGATTCGTATTTACTTATGGTTGTTTGCCACCCTGGTAGCTGTGACAAGTCAGTTTCGATTATTATGATATATTACTATTGTTTCCCAAAATGGATTTTGGTCCCAGTACTTATTGCTGTTAGATTGTCTTAATTTCAACTAGTTCCTTTCTAGTTCTCAGACAGATTATGGTTTTTCCATGGTTATCCACAGGTCCTAGTAGTCTATATATCAGCAAAACTATTCTTTAGATTTGGATGGAATTTGTGTATCACTTTGGATTTACAGTATTATTTCGAAGAGTTATCAATACCCCATAATATTTTTTATCATTTTTTCATGGATATCCTTGATCCTTTAATATCCGTCTTAACCTTATAACTGCTTTTTTTATTTCTCAAAGGGATTTGTGTTTTCAAGAGATACACTGATTTTTCTTGTGAGTTGTCTTTTTAACAATGTTTTATTACCTTTTGGAAATACTTGTGTCTGTTCCATGCATTTGTTGAATCCCTTGTATGATTGTTTTGCTATCAAGCCTTCAACTATGCTTTTATTCTTTTTCCTGCCTCCTTTATTGTTGAACTTTTACTAGGGGATTTCCAGAATCACTTGTATGATTTGCCTTGAGTCCTCGACTCTAATTACTAATTTCTGTACTGCTGTATCTGTAAACGATTGTGCTTTCGGTTTATATAGACATACATAGCATTATGCAAGCAAAGTGCCACTTTGTTTAAAATGAAATTTGTATTAATTAGTAAATATTTACAGTTTATGTACAATACGCGATTGTTTTGTTTTTCCTCCTCTGGTTGTTGCATATATTTTTACGGACATATTAAGTGAGCTGCATCAACTGTAGTTTCATGCAAACACCTGTAAAGAGCATTAGATTCCAGCTTCCCAGATTATACTGTTTGTCAGTTCAGAAATTTGGTCGTCAATGTGATAAATCATTAATGTGGCTAATGAGCATTGAGGAAAATTATCTAATTCTAGTAAGATCCGCAATCTGGCTTTCTTATTTCATTTAAATGTTTGAGGTGTAGTTTGCATGCAAGGTTTTTGAAACCATCATGTTTTCATTCACAATTATTAGTCATTTGAGTTGGTCTGCTGATGATTACGAGACGAACACTAGGGTTTGTTGGACTCATTATATTTTCATACAACTGCAACATATAAAATAGGCTCTTAGCTGTGCGTTTGCTGCACTGATATTGAGAGTGCTTCTTTTTAGATAACGGAAGGACTGGCACATTTGTCATAGGCAATGACCGCTTCTCTACATCCCTCTTGGATCTTCCCACTGTTGTCGAATCGTATAAAACTTATGACGATACTTCATTGATCAAAACTGCAGACATTGGTCAAGTAGGCTGGTCACTGTTAATTACTTTTCAATTATTAGACATCTGCTGCAGGTGTAATGTGACCGTTAACTTTTATGAGCTTGTGGCAGATGATAATGGTGACAGAGGAGGGTGATAGTGTTCCAGATACAGTGGAGTACAAACATGGCCTTACTCCACCAATGAGGGATGCTCGGAGGCGAAGATTTCGCCGGGAGCCAGACTTAAATGTACTAATAGCTTATATTTTCTTGTACTTATATCTTCTATACTTGTATGTGCTTGTATTTAATTGCAATGTTGATATAACTTATTCAATATTGTCTAGCCTTATTTTTTTGAAGTATCTCCAAGTTATTCCTCATGCATGAAGCAGGTGTGTTTTGTTTTTGCAGCCTGAGGTTGTCCGTCGTGTTGAAAAAGATTTGCAGAACATCATGGCTGGTGGAACAGCTGAGAATATTAATATCCTTCCACGTCATTCATGGTTTAGTGAGTGCAACATTACTATAGGGCCTGTTGAACAGAGTTTTTCTTTCTTTCTTTCTTTCTTCTTCTTCTTCTTCTTTTTTTTTTTTTTTTTTTTAATGTGGGGCCTTGTTTTGGGGGGTTGGTGGTGGTGGGAATTTAGTGGAAAATTGAAGGTTCATTCACTCACGGAATATCTTTGAGTAAGACAAGAAATTTCTGCATGCTCTTTTCTTTTTTTCTTTTTTTTTTTATTTTGGTGGGGGTAGGGGTTGGGCTGGGGGACTGGTGGTGGTGGGAATTTAGTGGAAAATTGAAGGTTCATTCACTCATGGAAAATCTTTGAGTAAGACAAGAAATTTCTACATGCTCTACTCTCTTCCCCACCCCCCTTTTTTTTGGGAAACGGGGGGGGGGGGGGTTGGAATGCAATGTGGAACTTCCTATTAATGTAGTACAACTTATATTTCATTTTCCATTCGGTACTTTTGTGCTTGTCTTCAATGGTAATACCTTGACCATGTGGCTAAGTGTTGCAATTGCTGAGCAAGAAGAAGATGGTGAAGATAATAATGCACGCAATGGAAGCAAGAAAGTAAAGCCTACACCTTCCGCTAAGCCTGGTGGGCCTGAGGCTGGGACAGTTGGCGGGGATCCTGATGCCACTGATTCTGATGAATCTGATGATTCAATATAGACAGAAGTCGGTTTGTTATAGTTTTATATGTCAGAAGAAAACTATTCTGTCATCTGCTTGGTTGCTGAGTTAGACAATGTTATATGCTTGTAGAGATTTTTAGGGATGGCCTTCTAGCCATGTTTCATTTCATGTATCCTTTACAGTATGTATCAAACTTCTCCAAATTTTTATCCTCCTTTTTATTTGAACTCATCTAGTGTTCACACTCATTTTAGCAGTGGTGTCAACAGCTTTTCTGGTTTCCTTACGTGTCTCTGAAAATCTTGCTATCAAATCAGAGATTAGAGTTTGTTGAAGTTAGATTTTCTTCTTTCAATGTAACCTTTAGATTTTCTTCTTTCAATATAACCTTACTCGGGCTTGGATCGTATGGCATTTGAGGGAACTCTATTTCCTCTTATGGTTTGTTACATTGTATATATCATTGCTAAGCTAATTTTCTTCCAAAGATTTTGGCATGCCAAAAGGGTCTTAGACGTATGGACAATATTTGTTTTTATTTGTTTGGTTATTACAGTTGTCATGATGAGATGATAATGAGCATTGTTTTTCTCTGAAGCCTTGAGATATTGATATCATGTTGTAGTTTAATATTTAGTGGTAGTATAATCAAGAGTTCATTAAATATATACATGATTCAGGTTTTATGTTCATGGCTTGCTGGATTTCTACTATGAACCTTGTTGACAAAGGCCTTATTTTGCAAATGCTGTGGCTGTGATTGTTCTATAGCTTGTTTTGACTGAATGGTAAGGTTACAGTTCTAAGGCAAAAGTTACAATTCTGCAGGAAAGAAACTGTAGAAATTCAAGGTGTTGGGATTTTATATTTTCTTTGTAACGTTGATTGTTGCACAACGAATTATTAGCTGAGTGGGCGTGGTATTAAGGGCTCCTTC
Source organism: Nyctanthes arbor-tristis (assembly GCA_963692815.1). Taxonomy (NCBI): domain Eukaryota; kingdom Viridiplantae; phylum Streptophyta; class Magnoliopsida; order Lamiales; family Oleaceae; genus Nyctanthes; species Nyctanthes arbor-tristis. The sequence continues at coordinate 32,001 of CAVNYN010285773.1, read as the reverse complement.
TTGTTGGATTCTTCTAAGATAAATACAGTTTTTATAAGCACCAACTCTTTTCTTCTCAGATATTGTATGGAGCTTGTTAACTTGTTCTTTCATTCGACATAAATTTACAGTCTATTGAGTATTGTCGTTAGCTATGCTATCTGAACCTGTAATCTTTTATAAATGTGCTTGTCATTGTTGCTTTCAGTTTGCAGTGGCTTATCTTACAAAATGCAGTTCTGGAAATGATTTATGTTTCAGTTTGATGGGAATTTTTTTAGTTCACAAGAAGATTGCATCTTTAGCAATTAGGTATGATCTGGAGTTCTATTCCTTCCTATTTCTAGTTGCTGGTTGTATTTATTTTAGTTGCCAATTTTCATTTTGGTGATTCTAAATTTCTGAGAAATTTTAGCTGTGCATATGCTGTATTATTGTTATTTAGTTGCATCTACCAAATTATGCTACATGTGAATGGTATTGCTGCCAATCAAACACTGTTCCTCTGGATGGTCTTTGACGTGCAATCTGTGAATAATACCTTGAGCTATTATTATTATTATTATTTGAGGTCCCCAACCAACAATAGAAGATGTTCTTTAGGGTCAAGTTTCCAGTAGATAATTTTGAACTCCCTTTGGCTGCTTATTTATCTTTCCTGAGAACACTGGTTTTCTTTTGCTATTTGGTATTTAGAAACTGCACTATGTGGGACTCGGTTATGCAGTTGTTTATTATCTTTCTTTGAACTGTGCGTTTGACATTGAAATTTGAAGGCTTATTGTCCATTCCATTGTTTGTCCCCGACTACATGCTGGAAGCAAGTTGCGAGGGAAATGTAGTAGTGTCAGTCAATTTGTGCATAATACATGTGCATTTGAGTACTATTATTATTATTATTATTATTATTATTATTATTATTATTATTATTATTATTATTATATAATACACAAGAGGACAGTGTTTAGCTGCTGGTACTTGTTAGCACTTTGTTCTTGTCCTTTGACAGGTTTGGGAGTTGACGTTAAAGTGCATATGTTTGAAGGTTTTGATAAGCATGGCTGACATTAGGCTTGTGGATAATTTAAAGGTCTATCAAGTAGTTAAAGTCAACGGCAAGTTGCTGGAAAGGAATATGGAAATTGGGGGTTGTGAGTTGTCAACTGGAGGAATCAGATGAAACATGGACCCAGTGAGTTGGTTTTCAGGTTTTCAGGAAACGTTTAGTTGGTACAATTACATAATATATTAACTAGACTAGAAAACAAGGTGCCTGGAGGCGGCTTAAAGGCAGATCAAGGGTTGTTTTATCTCCCATTTGAAACGGGGTGTCAAGTTGCTGTTTGAGTTTATTCATCTGGATTGTATTATTATAAGGGGTGATTAGTTTAAGTTTAAAACATATGTAGTTTTGCACTTGAACCAGTTGCACTTCTCTTGGGGTTGGGTTTTATCTGATCCCATAATTAAATTTATTTTGTTTCCAATAAACCTGAAAAAAAGTTCTCTCTTTATAGTTGGGTAACCACTAGCTAGACTGAAAAGCAAGCTGATGATGATGCCATAAATCAAAGAATTAATCTTATTTGAACACTGACACAAGTGAACAAAATTTGTGACAAAATAGTAACGCCACAATTTTCTGCGCTTCTAGCACCACATTTTAATTGTATTGTAAATCTTTATATCTTTTTGAGACGTAGGTAGTTTATGATATTAACTTAATAATTCGACAAGAGTAAAACAAGAACTTGTGTGACAAGCTCTTTGGCCTTTGACTGAAAAACTTATCCCACAAGTATTTGAAGTACCGGATAGATGCTGAGGTGGCGTGACCGAAAGGTCAATTAATGGTTACCTACCCTCATGATTCTTGTTGATGATAAGCAAACGCTAAACTGCCTCTCCTTCCTCCTCTTCTCCTCAACGTCATTCTCTTCTTTCTGCACCGTCACTTGCAAACAAATTAATTAAAAGCATCGCCATGGATAAATATGGATGCCTATAACAATTTTTCAATATAACATTTTACATGACGTTAGCGGTTAATTAGTGTCTTCTCTGATGATGAATACCTTATGAATCATACTTGTTTGGCTACATGTATACAATTTTTGTTCGCTAGTACTTTTTTAAACACCCATATAACATGATTCTATTTCTTTACATATCACATCACTTTTAATTATGTCTACGGTCATCACATGGGTCAAATGGGGGTGTGAAAGACTGTAAATTGCTTTTGGCAAAACGAAGATGGGGTGATTTTGGGACGACTATTGAGCTAGTAAGTGTTTTTATAACATATTTGTACCGTAGTGACCAATTAAAATATGAGAGAAACATTGAGAATTGTTTTGAATTAATATATTTGTATTTATATTTAATTTGGCCTTGGTTAATGTCATCTAATGTATGGACATATAGATTGTTGAAATTGAGCCAAATTTTGAAGAAACGCACTTTGTTATCACTTAAATAATAATTGTCAAATTAGTGTAGAAATGGTGCAAAGCTAAAACTTCTTTCACGAGTGAAGAAGAAAGACCATTAGGTTTAATTAATAATAAGTGTTGAATCTATCTCATTGTATATGTATATACTTAGGGATTGGAGTTGCTAATAATAATAATAATAATAATAATAATAATAATAATCTTTTCTTTGGTGTGCTAAGGTGTGTAAAAAGACAGGTCAAGAATTTCAAGTGTTGACTAATATTAATCGCATGAAAAACAGCGTTGACTTGGAAGCTCGGTGATTTACGTCAGCAGTGGGAGGGGGTCGCATTCTCATTCATACGTGGAAGCGCGTTTTGGTAGAAATGAGGGAATGCGACTTTTAATTACCGGCAGCCGTAGCCGGTACTGGTCATTCATTAATTGTTTATTTTATAGTTGAGTTGGATCTTGTTCTTGTGCCATCCAGCTCCACACACCTGTCGGTTACTCTAAAAATATTCCATTTTGTACCTATCAAAAAGTGACCCACCCCGAATCGTTAATGGCATTTCCAAAGAGATTACTAAATAATCTACCTTGGCCCCGAAGGAAGAAAAAAAAAAAAAAATTGACTTGGACCAACCGAAAAATTATCCTAATACCCATTAGTCCTTTGGTCAACATACATGGATAGAGAGGTCGTGTCAATTTGTCTTGTGCTTTATGAATATGATTTTTAGGAACTCATTAATTAAATGTAAACGCAAATAATGGAAATTTTCATTTGTTGTTACTAAATTAAGCAAAGGGCAATTATCGAAGGCAATCAAATTGATAAAGAATTTCAAAGTCACCAATGAAATGAACACTTTTGATGTCTCCCCAAGGCAGGCACAAGTTCGATAATTACTAGCTTTTAGCCCCTTTTTTTGAGGGGTGCATGCATTATATTGGCTTTATGGGTGGCCTAAATCTTTGACGTGTTGAGAGAATATAAATTTGTTACTTGTTGTGTGAAATAAACAAATATTAGTTTACTAAATGCAGTATCTCCTTGAGATAGACATGAATCTATTAACTTTAATTAATTTGTCCCAAGAATACAGCTATGCTTAGAGTTGAACATGCCAAAGATCTACTTCCCATTTCTTTTACGGATAATCTCTCCTAAATATTAGGATGTCTTCTTCACACAAGCTCTCCAATAATGTCTTCACTAGCTCTCCAATAAGAAACACTCTTTTAACTTATATTTAATTTAGAAAAATATTAATATCGTAATGTAAGTGTTTGATTTCCAAAACTTTGTAATGTTCAAAATGAATCAATTACATTACTAATGGGTTATAGCGCCAAATTTTCACCTGCAAGCTACAGTTGAAAGTTAAATTGATCATTTATTTATGGCTACTGGAAGGACTCATTTATATAAAAAAGTCACATTATGAAGTAGTTGCTTGCTTGAATACTAATTACAATACGATTGTATCGAGCCATTAGACAAGGATTAATCTTGTGATCTTCACTTACTCAAACTAATGTTTGAAAAAAGTATAGAAGAAATCTATTAGTTACCACATCTGCCAAACAAAATTAAAAGGGGGGGGGGGGTTTATACAAAAATATACTTCACCTAATGCACACATGTCGACATTTTAGAACATAAATACCCAATTCCTTTAACACCTAACACTATTAAACACATATACTAATTGGTTGGTTCGACCACCCTTTCCACAATTGAAAACTTTTAATTTATAAGTGATCAAGTTCACGTGGCATGGTTAGAACCATGCATAGGTAGCAGAGCTTACGATTCTTGATTAAGAATGATTAAGAAAAATAAAAATGTGAATGTATATTATGATCAGTTGTGATTTGTAAAGAGATTGGGTCGATGAGAAAACGTGGAGTAGTATTATTGGACATTAATACAAGAAACAAAATTAAAGCCCGTAGTACAGTACAACGTACCCTGCGTCTTCCTCTCCATGCAGCAGATCCCAATCAAATACTAATATTTATTTATTTTTTATCTATCTGTATTCCAGTTGTAAAGACAATATAATAATTTCAATAATGTAACGTTGATTGTTTTTTCCCTGCTCCACCAAAATAAATACACCACGTCCGGTTCCGGAGGCAAATGCAGCTCGGCCCGGCCACTTTGTCGCGTAGTCGAGATGTGTAAAAGGAACAACAAATACGAATCCAATCTTATTAGTTATACTTATGTAAAACATGGCGATAATACTCTTTAGTTCGACACATTATTATATAGTATATGTTTTCACACTGATTTTTGACTACTTAGAATACCATGTGATCTCATTGCTGACAGCTCGGTTCACACACTAGTACTGTTACATTAATTATTATAACTAGCTAGAGATATTATTATGTTGTTAATTGTTATGTAGCTCACTTTTCACTTGCTCAAAAGTAGTTGCATTTCCAAGTAAATAGAAATTGGGAAAAAGGCAAACAATTGCTTGTAAAAATCAATCGAAGATCATCATATATATATATATATATATATATATTAAATGAAAGTTTGTCTAGCGTAATTACAATTTTACCTGACGCAATTAGAAAATCTTTCTCACCTAAAGTTCTATCTGACACAAGCTTATAATGTCATATACACCGGTTGTTACTTTTAATAAAAAAAAATTATTACAAATGTAATAGTGAAGGGTTGAACTTTTGATCTACATGTTGAGTAATATGTTTTTAAGCCATTATACCAACTCTTTTATTTGTTAATAATTTTCATTTATATATTACTATTCTAACGTGTTTTCACTCAAAAAAATATTATTATTAATCACATATACAATTAAAGGTTAATTATATTGACACTACTTTTTTTATTAATCTCACTAATTTTTCAAATATACTAAAATGGTCAAAATTAAAATGACACAGATAACTATTTTATTCTTAACAATTATAAATATTTCTCTCCTCTTATATTCTCCCACCTACGTACACCAGAAAAACTCTAATCAATTTATTTTAATTATTATAATAAAAAGCTATAAGAATTGAAAATAAAAATTTCCTTTATTTTGTATAAAAATAAATTTCCACAAGCTATTACTGTAATTAATATGTCAGTTTTTCTACAACGTTTTAAATCATTTTGTCTGCAGCATCTCTAAATTCATAAACTATGAAATTGTATTTATAGAAGAAATAAAGAATCAATTTAATTAATGTTATAATAATTTCATGCGAAAAGTAGAATTGATAGAATACATTCTTCAATCCGGTTGGATTCCTGAATAAATATAAATGTGATTATTTTTCTTTCTATTTTTTTGAATATTAATTAATTTTCTCTAATATTGATTAGACCAATTGAGAAGAAGTATATTATTTTGTATTGCTATCTTCATGTTTATCTTCTTGAGACTCAAAAATTCTTACAAAAATAACGCTTTGTTTTTAGCCTATGGTTACGAAATGAATAAATTATAGTGTGTAAAATTTATTCGGTTAAAATGGTATGCCATGAGGGTACTTTCTTATGAGTATGAAAATTTTTATATGAAGGGGTATCACGTGAATACGGGTATGTACATATGTATACCTATTACTTGACTGTTAACTAATAATATTAAATAAGTTAAATAATATAAATGTAAAATATAGTAAAGTATTAATCAAGTACATAAACGAATAACTATTAATATATTATTAATAAAACATTAATTTAAAGTGTCAAATACTAAATCAAAAATGAATATTTACTGCTTTTGAACAATGCAAATCTAATGACACGTATTTTTTCAATATTTTATTGTTCATTATTATTGAATTTTTTTAGAATTAGTCTTTTCATATAATGCACGGGTGAGATGCTAGATTTATAGTTACTATAGTTGATTGTGATTCGATCATTTGATTGCTAATTATTATAATTTTATATATGTTGGACTTGTGAACTTCAATGACGTGTTTGGAGGGGGCCCAAAATTATAAACTTAGTTATGGAACCAAATTTATACTCAATACTCAGATATTTTACTACAAATATCCAGTGGTAATTTGTAATTAGCATATCAATTTGTAATTTTAGACAATACAACTGGTATATTATACTTTATTTATGACATAATATTTAAGAAACAAACTTACATGTCAATTTTGATACAAATGTACATTATAACTTTAACGATTGTCATTATAAAATCATATTACGTTTTTAAAGATTATATTTATTATTTGCTAGATTAAAGTAATAATGTGATATTACGGGTATTTGGATCTGATATAAAACGAAGCATCACCCAGTTAAAAGAGATATGTCTAAGGTACTTTCTTATATGTGTACGAAAATTTTTACTTAAACGGTATCGAGCGAATACCGCTATGTACATGCCTGAGACATATTATTATACTGTTAACACATAATATTAAATAAGTTAGATGATTTACAAGTAAAATATAGTAAAGCATTAATCGAATACATAAAAAAGTAACTATTATTATATTATTAATAAAATATTAATTCAACGCGTCAAATACTAAATTCAAATTGTATATTTACTGATTTTGTTATTCAAATCCGATAGGTACGTATCTGTGCAACGCATACGTGAGACTTCTTGTGATTCCACCATTGACAATGATATTGATGTTGTATGATGTTTTTTGGTATCTTGATATCCCCTCTTTTGAGAAACTTTGCTTGTTGTATTTAGTGAAGTTATACTTTATTTTCATTTTTAACTTTTCATCTAAGGTAAGTACGAGTATAATATAAAATATGATATTATTTTCTTTTACAATACTACAATACAATCATGCATAAATATATACATGAATAAAAGGCGTTATGCCATGTGAATAATTTTTGGGTTTTCCTGTATGAGCTCATTCTAATTGACTACATTGTCTTTCAATATTCTTGCTGGCTCTCTTCGCAGCTCGAATTCTGCTATCAAAATTTATTGTCAAGGTGAAATATATGAATATCTTTTATTTTATCAAATATATTCTACTGTGAATGTTATTGTTTTTTATATTTTTTTATGACATTAAGTATCTAAATTTGTAGTAAACGACTCTTGATGTCTGACTCTTTTACTAGATCTCTGTCCGTACATCGCACGGGTGAAAAATCTAATATAATATATAATACAAGAGTTTTCAATTGGATTTGGATTCTCAATTGTAATTTTCCCGTCCATAATTTCCCTGACATCATCATGATGTTGCAAAATTTTTCAAAATTCATTCCATAATTCCCTCTTCTAAAATCACAAAATTTTATCTTTATATAATTTTCAAATTTTCCTTTCTTAGAATCCTTGAATATATAGAAACCAAACCCCAAAAAATATCACTTTTCTAATATTGCAATATATATTATTATTTATTATTATTTAGTGTCGTAGATTGTATGAAAATTATAAAATTGAATTAAATTTTCTTGAAATCGTGACAGTTTATATAACACTTTTATGTATTGTACGAGCGTAGTGATTATATATATCTGTGTATCATGACGCAGTTGTTACAGGGCATGGGGCATTACGTTTTAAGTATTATTCTTTACTGTTATTTTAATTAGATAAAATTTTTAAAATTATTGTCTACAAAAATTTTTCGTTGATACTTGCCATTCATAAAACTCTAGATCTGTAAATTAAAAAAACATTTTTCTATTAGATAAATTATAACTCAGCTTCTATTGATCTCTATGATCTGATTTCTTTATGAAAATCTTCCAAATATAGAACAATTTGGAGTTCGTGTAATTTTATCAATATACAAGTTTGATCAACGCAAAGTTAACTCACTAACTTAGATAATACAAAAAAAGAAACTCCTTCATTAAAACGAAATTTAAAAAAAAAAATTGAAAAACTTATAAGCCTTATTTTCGAGTTTTAAAAATTAAACTTTTCTTATTTGAATATTCATCACGAGTTTTCAATAATTTATATTAATTTATTATTTTTTTATATTCCTTTTGTCATTTTAGTTTGCCCATTTCTTTCTTTTTTTTTGTCATCATTTATAAATAATTATGAGTTTTTATAATTTTTATTATCAACTACTGATATATATTTGACGGCGAGTAACTGTTCAATTTCTTATAGATTAGTATTTTTTTTAAGAATTATTCTTCATTCTACTGAATTATTTGAAAATGAAGACATTATAAACTAATTGTCTGGTATTATCTCTATTTATTTATTTATATATTATTTATCTTTGTTTGATTTTCAAAATTTTATTTTCAGAGTTTTTGATAATATGGAAATCAAAGTTTATTTCAAAATAACTTATATTATAAATGGAAACTTAGATCATAATAACTTAGAGCAAACCAACTGATTTATTTTCTTTTTTGTACAATAAAAATACATTTATCTGCATCATACTAACAACTAAAGATACACATAATATAATTTTGTCATAATAATATATGATTAAATTTTATTTTCTTGAAATCTATGATCTAACTTGAAAATCTTTGTGACTATTTTTTAATCTTTGTTTCTATATCATTATATTGTAACGATTAGGTTGTAAAGGATGTAAAAAAATTATTTTCTTAGTCTTTTTTCTCTATAGATGTGAAACTTTCAAAATATCGACTGAATTCATGTTCTTATTTCATTTGATTTAATTATTGTATTGTGACTATTTATTTTTTTTGCAATTTATGTAATGAATTTTTTTATATGAAATATTGGGAATTTATCCCGCCGTGCAACGTACCGGTTAAATACTAATTTATCGATATTTTAATTTGACGAAGATAATAATGAAATTTTAGAGAAAATTTTGTGAACAAAGAGATATGAAATCCACAAGAAGAAAAGGAACTGAACAAAATAATTATTCCTTCCATTCTGATTATCTGATCTTATCAAAAAGAATTTTTTTAGAATGTCGCACATATATGGTCTCCATTTATATTAAAAGTCTAATATCCCTTGCATTTATTTAAAAATATATCCCTATTTAATATTTTAGTTATAGCTATCCATTTTAAATTTTGCTCATAAAAAGAGTACGTCGGGAGGGTACTTTCTCATGAATATGAAAATTTTTATCTGAACAGATATCCAGTGAATACTGGTATGTACATGCTCTATATGTATTATTAGACTGTTAACTAATAATATTAACTAATATAATAACATGATTCTTTCAATTCGATAGAAAAATCCTTTCAAAAGAATAATATAATAAAAAATGAAATTAAATTGCCACAAATTCATAGGTCGATAGGTCAAATTGTTGTATCTAATCATTTCTACACATTTTTAGAATTAAATTTATTTTAAAAAAGAAAGAAAATGCTTGGTTTGTCACGAGTCTATGGGTGGATCCAACCTGACTTGTACCCGCTGTAGACTCACTGTGGAGTAGACAATATTGCCTCATACCCATCATTTTGCTCTGATTAGGCGTGTTGGGTCAATCACATTTGGGGTAGGTCCTCACAAGTTTATGGGTTGATGTTTCAAATTATCAAGATCGGAAGAGCACATGACTGTAATTATTATAAATTTATATAGGTTGGACATGTGAATTTACACGATGTGTTTGGATGAGACCATAATCATGAACTCAAGTATTTTACTATAAATGTTCCATAGTGAATTGTAATTCTCATATCAATTCGTAATTTTACACGATACAACTAGTATATTGTACTTTATTTTTGACATGATGTCTACACTCATACGTTAATTTTGATATAAATATACATTATAACTCTACCCGTGCAACGCACATGTGAAAAAATCTAATTTGTGTGATAAATCTACAGATTAATCTCATTGTATAGTATACTACATAAATAAATTATTAAAAAGTGTAGTAATTGTTAATTCCTAGTGTTTTTCTTGCTTCAAAAAGTAGCTAATTCGCATGAAACCTGCATTAATTAATAAATAAAATGAACAACAGTGTCTCATTCTGACTCGAAGCGACACTGTCACATTTCATGTGTGAGAAGGCATGCTAATAGGATCCTCAGAAATTTCTTTTGTTTCAATTCAAGAATTCAATTCAAATACTCCTTCTAAATTTTTCCCCGTTGTTTTCTTTCAGCTACAAGTTAACAGGTCTCATTTCACATAAATATATATTTCACCATCATCATTTTCAATGACTCAAACACGTTTTCATATCATTCCATTTTTTAATCCACCAAAAAAAAAATTTATATATGTTCTTTAGTGAAGTCCATTTGAAGTATAAGGACCACAACATTCAGAGGAAAAAAAAAAAAAAAAAAGGAAAGAAAGAATGAAAGAAGAAGAAGACACATATACATATGTATGTGTGTATATGTGATTTTTAGTATTTTGGGGTATTATACAATTTTGGACCACGCGTGTGTTGTATGCCTCATGCATCCAGCATTGGTTGATTATTTTTATTTTATTTTATTTTTTTTTGGGGGGGGGGGGTGGTGGGCGCTTATGTTTACTTGGTTTTAATTTAAGCTTGAGATTGAAACTTTTTAATACAAAGGGGAGATAGGAGAGGGGTAAGTATTGTTCAAACTCCAGATTTCTCGTTCAGAACGTGAGTAATTAATTATTAACCACTAAGACACTTGTTTGAACCACAACTTGAGGTTAAAATTGTTTTGTCGTTTGTTGTGTTTAATGCTTTATTTTATTCACTCCGTCCCATAAAGATAGCCTAATAGTTATTTTCACATAGATTAAGAAATGATAGTTAATATAGTTGAAACATTAAATTTTACCTTAATTTTACACATATACCCTTAGTCTCGATAATTGTTTGAAATATTTTCAATTAATACATTGGTAGTTGAATAATAATAAATTAAATTGGGGGTACATATATAAATGAAAAATTAAATACATCTTAAATATGATAAGTTGACTATCTTTTTGTGACAGACGAAAATTGAATAATTGACCATCTTTTTGATAAGTTTTAACTTTGTGGAATGCAGAATCTGCTAAGTAAAAAAAGTGAAGGCGTCTCTTTGTAATGTGCTTCGTGACTTATTTTACAAATATGAGGAATTTAATTCATTAAGGGGATACAAAAAAATTGAGTTTCATTTATTTCACAGATATGAGTTTCATTTATCATCCCATCTAAGCATCAACCTGAAGTTCTTGAAATGCTCCTTTATTTTCCAAAATCAACATGAAACATTTACTCTATCATTCTACTAAAAGTTTCAGCTTCAACTCAATCATTCTACTAAAATGAAGCATCAACCTGCATTCTCAATCATTCTACTAAAAGTTTCAGCTTCTGGATTGATTTTAAACATTTGAAAAAGTAGGCTCATGTAAAAATTTAACAAAAAAAAACTTTGGGCAAAGTGGTCAAGGCTTATTGCTTTAATATAGAGTATCTGGGTTTGATTCTTCACCAGTTTTTCTATATCAAAATTTTTTTTAATTAAAAATAAAAAAAACAAAAAGACTATCTGGTCTGGGCGGGTCTGGGCGGCCTCTATCCATCCCCGACCCGTTAAGAATTCAGGGCGAAGTCCCAATATTTAACGGGGGCGGATAATTAGGGGCAGATCCTTGCGGGTATCGGGTATGAAATTGCCATTCTTAGATGAAGGGAGTAACTATTCGGCCGACCAGTACAATATCATCTATTTAGAGAAAAATTTTGGTTCTCTAAGAATATCACACTCCACCCGGTTGATAAAATTAAAAATTGACATGTGATAATAAAAATTATAGACAACGTATTTATATCGTATATGTACATTTTTTAAGAAAACATTAATTAATATATACAGCAACATATGCCTATCTGGTGAATCTTTGTACAGGTTGGAAGGAAGACCTTTAATTTGTTCAAAAATGTATTTCGGGTTCCAAGAAAAGCTCCTTTAAATTAATTAATGTTTAGGGCCTCAAGATTTTGTGGTTCCATATGCGGGCATTGTTAGGTTTCATTAACCAGCCACGTATCGAGTTGAGTTATTATTAACAAACTAATAACATTAATGCTTTTAATTAGAATATGCTTAATTAATACGATTAAATTGTGACATTTTTCTTTAGTTAATTGGTACTTTATATCATGAATAAGTGTCTTTTGTTGTTATTAACTCATCATTATACTTGTTGGTCAATGAGCGAATAGATGGCCCTAGAACACTCAAGACACTTAAATTGTTGATTAAAACTGAATTAGAGAAAGCAAATCCAAATTACTACTAACTGTTCACCTAATAATTAATTCAACGACGCTCTTCCGATCTGCGTCATGCACCCCTTGACCTAACATAAGCAAAGACATCATTAAACCAAGTAGATGTATATCTAAAAAGTAATTAATTAAATAATGATGATTAGTGAGTTAATTAAGAAGCTTGGGCCATAAGCTAAGGAATTTACTTGGGAGTCATTATTTATTACGACATACTACTATTTGCATAGGCAATTGGGTCACTCTTAGTTAAGTGGTCAATTCTATCACTTGGTTTTGATTTTTGAATATATGCACTTGACTTGATCAAAGTTTTTTTCTTCTTTCTCACTCTTCTAACTTTCTAAACAAGAAAAAAATATTTTGATGTTCCTATTACTTTTTCACATAAAAATATGATAATATAATGTAATTTCTAAACTTTGTCCGTGCAAAAGAATAAACAAATTACTAAAAAATTAATAAAATTTAAGATGCTATGTAACACAAAAATGAACAAAGGTTAGCATTGAAAATGTCTGTTTGTAATTCAATGAAAATAGAGATGTACATGTTTTATTTTTAGCATCCCAAGTGTTTTATTTAAAAATAAAAGGCATTATTTTATATAGTTACATTTTTTTAATAACAAAAAGATACCAGTGAGGGGAAGGAAATTAAAAGAGATACATAAGTATAATTCGAATTCGAGATCTCTTACTTGACTCAAATATATATATATTTTTTTAACCCTACAATAAAATTGTAGTATCTGACTATTGCACTACAATTTTATATTTTAGGGCTAAACCAAAAAAAAAAAAGGGCGGGGTGGGGGAGAGGGAGAGAGGGAGAAACGAAATGTAGAGTTATTCGTGCAAAACAGCAAGAATAGTACCTCGTCGTCCTCAAAAAGTCAATTCCACGTGTTTCTCTCACCCCGCCCGACTCTTGCCTCTGTCTCAACAACGATTCGTCTCCCACTTCAGCTCTTACGCACCTTGTCCTGTTCTCTCTCTCTCTCTCTCTCTCTCTCTCTCTCTCTATATATATATATATACAAAATACATCCTTTTTCTTCATCTAACAAACATTGCAAAATCTTCCCACAACGAAATACAAAACTCTCGCTCTCTCTCATTCCTGTTTATTCGGTCGGATTCTCAACTTCCAATCGATTCCGTCTAACCCGTCATTCTCTCTCTGTTTTTCCGCTTCTTCAATTCTCGTGCATTAAGGTATCTCTTTTGAATCTTTCTTCTTTTTCATTTCTTTTCGGGTCTGATGGGATCTATCTATGTGATGATCATGTTTGTTTTCTGCACTGGCAACTTAATTTGATTATTATGGGTGAGTGTGCAGCTTCAGATTTTCGCATATTTTTAACAGATTTTTACAGCTCATTTGCTGTTTGCTTGTCTTATACTAGTTATTTGGGATCACTTTAACTCGCTCCTTCTGTTTTTGTTTCATTTTCCTAACGTTGTATCATGTGTCATGTACATGTATTAGGATTCCATTTTCGCTGTGTTCACTAATAAGTAAATATCTCTCTTGAAAAATTTCCAGGTTCTTTGGCTCTTCTTAGCCCCTTTTGAAATTGCATGGGGGTACCTTGTTCATGTCCGCTTGCTCTTTTTAATGACTTAGAGAATAGTTTTGAATCTGTCTTTGTTAAATCAATCAACCTTGGTGTTGGTGATGACCGGAATACACCGCTTCCATCTGCTGCTGCCTTCAAGGATCAGGATTCAAAACTGACAATGCAATCACTAAGGCCAGAGAAAATGTTGGCTAAAGAAAGTGATAAATATGTGGGCCAAGAAATGGTTAGTCTATCGCCCGGATCAGATAATAATTCAATGGAGGGAATCCAACAATTGACCGGTTTGAAACCGAGTAGCCCCAAGCATGTCGCAGCTCTCAAGTTGCAAAAAGTGTACAAAAGCTTCCGAACGAGAAGAAAGTTAGCGGATTGTGCAGTGCTCGTTGAGCAGAGCTGGTGGAAGCTATTGGATTTTGCTGAATTGAAGCATAGCTCCATTTCATTCTTTGATCTTGAGAAGCATGAGACTGCCATGTCACGCTGGTCCAGAGCAAGAACAAGAGCTGCCAAGGTGAATATTTTTTTAACCTACGTTAGTCAAATTTAGTTCTGATAAATGTTATGAGTCATCTAAAATTGTTTCCATTTGCATCTCAGGTTGGAAAAGGCTTATCGAAAAATGGCAAAGCCCAGAAACTTGCTTTACAACACTGGCTCGAAGCAGTGAGTCCATTCTCTGATATTATTAGTCTCCCTTTATTGCAATTCTGAGGAATCACAAATTGTTACTGACTTGTTAACCTTTTTTTGTTGGGCAGATTGATCCACGGCATCGCTATGGGCATAATCTGCATTTTTATTATGTGAAATGGCTGAATTCTCAAAGCATGGAACCCTTCTTCTACTGGTAATTATTTGCCACGAAAAAACTTTTCTATTGGAGAGAATTTATTTACATTTAAATACTAACTATAATATTCTGATTATGCAGGCTTGATATAGGGGAAGGCAAGGAGGTAAACCTGGTCGATAAATGCCCCCGATCAAAACTTCAACAACAATGCATCAAGTATCTTGGTCCGGTGAGTTCCTAACGTCCCTCCCTCGTTATTTCTCTTTTCTCTCAGTACAGTTTTAAGTGAATAATAATTCCTAAAATGTGGGAATATTTGCGCTAATGGTTTTCTGATTATAATGCACAGATGGAAAGAAAGGCTTATGAAGTTACAGTAGACGATGGAAAACTCTTGTACAAGCAAACAGGGGAGCTCCTGGACACAACTGCAGAACCAAAAGGTACTAAGTGGATTTTTGTCCTGAGCACCTCTAGGACTTTATATGTAGGCCAGAAAAAGAAAGGCACATTTCAGCACTCTAGTTTCCTGGCTGGAGGAGCCACGTTGGCAGCTGGGAGGATTGCCGTTGAAAAAGGAATTTTAAAGGTATTGCAACGCAAATCTTATCATCGAAAAATTTCTTTTGTTACTCCATTTTCACCCTTTTGAATGCTAAACTCAGTTGTGTATTTTGTGAATATTCACAGGCTGTCTGGCCTCACAGTGGTCATTATCGTCCTACCCTAGAGAATTTCCAGGACTTCTTATCATTTCTCAGAGAGAACAATGTGGATCTCACAGATGTTAAGGTAATATTAGTCCTTAGCTTTCTTTTGACTTGTTTGGCAAATTTGATTGGACAGTGTTTGACAGTAACTATTATCTGTCAGTCTAATACTATGTGGCAAACATGCACTATTGTTTTTGATTACTAGAATCCAAACTTAAAAAATACTATGTGGCAAACATGCACTATTGTTTTTGATTACTAGAATCCAAACTTAAAAAAGGAATTTTGTGTTTTATTCAGCTTGATTCCATTGATGAAGAAGAGGAATCCATCGGAAAGAAGGAAGGATTATACTTGAGAAGTAACTCCTCTGAAGAAGACTTGGTTGAAAAGGGCCGAATAGAAGCAAATGATACAGAAGACTCCATTTCAGAGAAAGTTCTACCAGGAGAAGAAGCAGAGACTTGTCCTGCAACAGAGATGCCTGAATCAAGACCAGCTCACAAGTTCAGTAAAAAACTTTCCACTTTACAAATACCAAGCAAAGATGGATTCTTGGAATGCTTAAAGATTGAAAACAGAGTGGCACAATTGAAAACTCAGAATTTCTTACTGGATTCACCTATGGATGGATATGAAACAGCAGAAGAGTCATTTGCTTCAGACGAGCCTGCTTCGTTCAATCAAGAACATGATGAGACGACTAAAGGGCAGGTCATTTCAGAAGAAACAATTCTACAGAGGATAAATTCTCGCAAAGATATGAAGTCATTTCAATTGGGGAACCAATTATCATGCAGATGGAGCACGGGAGCTGGACCTCGAATTGGATGCTTAAGAGACTACCCCTCTGGACTCCAATGCCATGCTTTGGAGCAAGTGAAGTTATCACCGAGAAGTAAACGGCGCTTAAGATTCGACTTCCGTTCTTGGGGATCAACACCAACTGGCTTTCGATCTAACCCCTCTCCCCTAGACAAATCAAATCTATCTCGCCATGCTAGACACCTTTCTATGATGCCATCTTCCCATTCTCTAAAGGAAGTTACTTAATCCAGTTACTGAAACACATGTAGCCAGGTTCATTAGTTGATAAATCCATTCTTTTATTTGAATAGGAAAAGGATATAGCATTCTTTGATATTCTTTTCGATAGGAGTTCTTAAGAACTGTATTTTCCCATTAGAACGCGTATGTATTCAGTTTTGTTCCATAGTCTTGTTTAGTACAGGACGAAGAGAGTAAAATTTTGCGGGTTTTTTATACCCTTGTCTTTTTCTTCTTCTTCTTTTAGCTATTAAAAAGGGATTGTATGGAGAGGAATCGAATATTTAATGGAAAGAATCAAGATTCATTTTTCATATAAGGTTGTCCTTTTATGCCCTTGCCAATTTTAATGTCTGAACTAGTATTACATTGATCCCATGTATGCATGGCTTTTGATTACTAGGTTGATGTATACAGTTGAGTTCCAACAATTTTCCGTGTTTTTGAACATTGAATTTGACTTTGTCTAGTATTTTGAAATGGCCTACAAGATCAACTACTTGATGCATAAGAACGCTTGGAGTCAAATGCTTTTAACTTTGAAAAGTTGGTATTTTCTGTGCACAGCAAGTCTCAAACCTGATAATGTAGAATTCGTTTCAAACGAATCCTAACTGTTGGTGATGACCATGTTTTACATCAAAAGAGATGTTGAAAGACACAAAAATACACAAGAAACTCCATACAGTATAATATTCTCAACGAGTTTCCTGATTAGAGCATGAGAAGACACATCCCCAGGCAGCTCTTCTCTTGTCCCTTGCACATAAACGTAACTTTGGAAGGCGTTGATTTCAAGCTCAAAAATTACAAACAAAAACCATCAATTAGCGCGCCGAAGTATTCTTACAGGAACTAGGAAGCCAAGGAAAAATTAAAGGGGTGAAATTAAACCTTTAAAATAAAATACTTCAAGTTGTCTATAAATAAACGAAGTAATTGATTCTTTGATTAACGAATAATAAAGGGCACATGTTAACTCTGATCAAGATGCAAAATTATCAGAGTACTTGTGTGAGTTGTGATGTAATGAAAATGCAAAACATAAATAGACATCAAATGTCCACTTTAGGGATCTGAAAAAGAAAAACTGATGGTTTGTACTTGTTAATTGATTTGAAGGCAAGAAACTGGGAGAACATAGACCAGATTGTAGTGTCATAAAGATCCAAAACAAAGGACAGTTACAAGTACAGACAAGCTGAAGATAATTAGACTTATAATCCATCATCATCTTCAATAATTACCTTTATGGATCAAAGGTTCAGTTCATGAACTGCCAATTATTGGAGATTTAAGGATTATTCCCAACAAAAGCTGCGGCCTTATTATGTTGTCCAAACCTAAACCTTCAAAACTAGTCCAAATTCAGAGGATGGTACCTATTTTATGTCCATCTAATTTAATGTCTCTCATTAACTTTCTTGTTTCAGTTGTATTTTGTTTTCTTCATTTTGCTTATCTGGCTTGTGATCTCTTCTTAGATTGTTCTGTTCCATGCATGCATCTGAGGCCCTTTTTGTGGCATTTCTTTTGTGGTTGGAAAAATGAAGTGACTAATGAGTACACTTTGAAGAAAGAACATGAATCCCAAGATTTTGTTAGCATGCATATCTAAGGAATATATATATATATATATATATATATGTATGTATGCACAATCTTTGGTTTTATTCCAAAGATATTTCATGAAAAGATTCATACTGAGTTTTTGTCATTTTAGATGAAGTTTGTTAGGTAGCCATTTTGTTGAATTGGTAAGCAAAGAAATACTTTAGAAGTCAAGCAGTAAAATGCCAATGATCATCATAGCATAATTTTGGATGATTATTAGTACCTTTTCTTTTTCCTTTTTTTTTTTTTGTTAATATTACAAAGGGATTGTAAGGGAGTTACTTTTGCTCTATTTTATCAAATGTGAAATCGATTTTAGGGAAGATAAAAAGTGAAAAATAAAATAACATGAAATAATTATATTAATTTGCATTTGATTCAAGGGATCTGATGTTGACACCCGATATTTGAGGACGAGGGATCTTCAAGCGCTTACAGTGTGCAATTTTTACAATTTACACAACTGGTAATTCAATGTAAGTGTTTAAGATTGTAGTAACTTTTTTCATTTTTATTTAATGAGACTTGACAACATTTCACTCGTTGTATGCATTATGAAAATTGTTCACATGAGCATTTGAAAATTCTTGCAATTTTCTGTATACACGTAGGCTGGGCAATCGGTTAGTCGATTCACCTTGCAGTCAGAATGAAAACCAAACCCTCACGCCTTACAGTCTGAAAATAGTAAAAATAATAAAAATAAAAAGGGAGTGGTTCAAACAACTGGCGCAGTGATTAGACACTCACGCTCTGGGCGAGAGGTCTCAGGTGCGAATCACACTAATCCCTCCCCTATTTCTCCTCACATCCGCTATTTCTCCTCACATCCCCTATCTCCCCCTTGTATATATATATATATATATATATATATATATATATAAGTCTGCGGTACAAAAGTACCATAGTTTTTCTGCCAATTTTTCTAGAAATAGGGATAATTTGGTCTTTTTATTCCCAGATATGGTCATCTATGTGGTAAATATTTTACATATCTGATTTTTTTTTTAATTTTCTACTCTAGTTATCTTCAAAATTTTTGAGTTATTCTTATCTTCATAATTCTATCTTCGAATTATCTTATATATTCATTTTTTTTCAAAATTTCTTTTTATTCCCATAAAAATTCAACAATCAAGATAATCTCTCTCTAAGATTTTGAAAGAATTATTCCTAAATTTTCTCCTCTTAATCTACTCTCTCTCTCTCTCTCTCTAAATCACGCAATTACTTATCTTTTTAAAATCTGTCTCTATTCATATTTTCCCATTGCACAAAAATAGAATGAGAATCTTCAACGGGAGCAATTGAAGGCCAAATTTTTTTTTTCTTTGCGTTAGAGTTTTTCCTTCAAATGCTTCTAAATGGGATTTTCTTTTTCTATTTTTTTTTACTTTATACAATATTTGTTTTTCCTTATTAGCAGCTTTTCACTCACCCCAACAGTTAATGGCACACAAACTTTTTTTTTTTTTAAATATTACAAAGGGTTGCAGGGGAGAAGAATCAAACATTTATTCAAGAGTTTGAGAACTAACTACGATATCATTATACCATATGAGCCTTAGCGCATACAAACATAGTTAAGAGTTGATGATTTTTATGAATTGATTATTTATATCATATGGAAAGATTAAAATAAAATATAACAATGCTTACAAAAAGAATAAGATATAACTATCAATAGTTAAAGATTTTAAAAAATAAAATTAAAAGAAAGGAACTACACGTTTATCTGATCTTCTTCTTGAATGCACATATAATACTAAACTACAACGTTAAATTTTTTTATCTTTTTACATGTGTGGGTATCTAATTTCTCAAGTCCGATAATAAATTAGATTATTCTGAATAATTCTTCCCATGCATCGCACGGGTGAAAAACTAGTAATAATAAAAATAAAAAGGAAACTTAGTTAGTTGTATATTCTACATCTATCTAACATGATCGAAAATAACAAATATTTGAACTATTTTTCTTTTTTAGGGAAACTCTTATTTTTTCCTATTATTTCTCATAGTATCGGGATAAACCAGCATTAAAATTGTAGGTATCCTCTTTTGCTAATGGAAATAACTACCTGAATTTGTCATTTACATTGAAGTAACTAGGTAGGTATGGTGGAAAAAAATTATTATATTTTTTATTTTATTATTATTTATTATTGATTATTTTTCTATTTAAAATAAAAAACTAAGAAAAAAAAGAAA
Organism: Nyctanthes arbor-tristis; assembly: GCA_963692815.1. Lineage (NCBI taxonomy): Eukaryota > Viridiplantae > Streptophyta > Magnoliopsida > Lamiales > Oleaceae > Nyctanthes > Nyctanthes arbor-tristis. Next base: position 11,424 of record CAVNYN010285773.1, on the reverse strand, counting down.
ATAATTTCTTTCCACCACTCCTATCTAGTTACCCACCTATATTTCAACTTAGCATAAATGACAAATTCTGTTAAGGGTCCATTTGATTTGTGTTATAATTGCATTGTGTTATAATAGATTTTGAAATTTGAATTTTTGTGAAATGTGATTGGTTCAATTTTGTTGAAAAAGTGAAAAATTGTGATTTAATGTGACAGAATTATAATAAATTCTTGTTATAACACAAAACAAACGAGCCCTAAATCATTTCCAGTAGTACAAGAGGAGACCCACACTTTTTTAATTTTCCTTCTCGCTGCTATTAGAAATGACACAAAAAAACATTTCCCCAAAAAAGAAAAATAGTCTAATATTTATCATTTTAGGTCATGTTCGGGATGGGGGTATATGGATAGTTCGGTATGTAGGGAAATTTTTCTTTTTCTTTTTATTATTTTTTATAATTTTTTATTTAAAAAGCAAAGGCAAAAATGTCACGAAGAACAATTTGAGTGAATTAATGAAAAGTTAAGAATTTACAACTTCAAAAAAAAAAAAAAAGTTAAGGACTCAATTAATAGAAAGTATAAAGGTTGGGACCATTTTTGGAACTAACCCTTTATTCTTTTATTCTACCTACTCACCCTTAGCCTTAGGTTCACTTTTCAATGATTCCTTTTGTTGAGAATTTTCCCTTTATGGATTTTGATGCCATTATGGTCTTTGCTGAAACCTTTTCATTCTTCACCTACCACAATCATGCCTAAAATTGAAAGATAATTTCTTTTACTTTTTGTTTTTCATTTCCTTGAAGGCGCTTTTTTATTAAAAAAGAAAAAAAGGAAAGAATAAAACGTACTTTTTATTCTTTTTCTATGATGATGTACACTGTGATGCATTACACAATTTGTTTGATGGGTGGACGGGAAGGGAGATAGCTTTCGTTTGTTACCATCTTAAATTTTGTTAGGTGGGTGGATGTGGAGAGAGAATTTTTGATAAAACAATTTCACCTCATTAAATAGTTGTGCCAACGTATGGTAAAGATTTTATCGTGGCTGTGACAAAAAAATGATATATATAACCTATAATATTATTTAGATATCGGGATGGTTTCACTTACCAATATTTTTGACAAATGAATTTGACAAATAATTTGTACAATCCATTTTAAATAATCTAATGGTCTAAAATCCATCCTCCTAAATTAAAATAAAAAACTATCAATCATATCTAAATATCCCAAGTAAAATTCCCATTTACTATATATATATGTGTGTGTGTGTTGATTTGTTAGAATTTAATCTCCACTTTCTTAAACTAGTTGGTTTCAATTCACTACTTGGATTGAAAGGGGAAAAAAAGAAAAAAAACCACTGTCTCCTTCTAACGAAAGCATTCCCCCAAAGCCACTAAATACTGCAGGCAATTAGTAGAGATGATTGAGCTTGAATGCCATGTTATGGTTATTATTGATGCAGTTGGCCAAAAAAAAATATAAGTGACAAGAACAACTGACAAGCAATTAGTTCATGATTGTATATGAATGAAGTTTAGAAATTTACGATGAATTATTTTTCGTGAAGATCCCATCAAATACGATCATCTGAATAACCATCATAATGTTTTAGAAAGTATTCTTAGATTTTTACATGTTTATATCAGATACGCTAATTGGACCAGTACTGTTCATACTTGAGAACGCAATTCTTTTTGGAAAAAAAATTAAATTACATGATTTTTTGAAGAAAAAAGTAATTAAATTACATGATTTTTTGAAGAAAAAAGTAATTAAATTACATGATTTTATTTTATTTTATTTATTTATTATTTTTTTTGTCATCCAAGTGGCGAATTGAAATCAAATAGTTTTAGAAAATAGAGATTAATTTCAAATCAATCAACATATATATGGTAAATGGGAATTTTAGTTGGGATGCTTAGATATGATTGATAGTGTTTTATTTTAATTTAGAAGGATAGATTTTAGACCATTAGATGATTTAAAATGGATGGTATAGATTATTTGTTAAATTCATTTGTCAAAAGTATTGGTAAGTAGAACCGTTCCAGATGTATGTGTTAATAATGTCACAACAAAGTGAAAATCATGTCATGACCCATGTGGTCTAATGACATTCTAGATAGTTTTTAAACTCTTGGTCAAAGTTTCAATTCTCCTCCCCTACAATATATTTGTAATTTCAAAAAACAAAGTGAAACTCATATGTGGACAGTTTAATTATTAAAATATATCAACAAACATGAACAAAATTAATGTCAATGAATCAATTACTATAAATAAATTATTACTAGTTTAAAAGTATGGGAATGTACCCTTTAAAATCATATTTCCAAACGGGAAATTTTCATAAATGGTAAAATTTAAAACTGTAAGTTAAAAAATAATACCTTTTAATAACGTGTGCAAAAATAGTAAAATTTTGAGTGTCCTATATGCCCTTGTCTGCATTCTATATAATTTATTTGTCTGTCTTTACATGATGCTAAAAAGTAGCATTTCATATAATTGTTTTGTACGATTTGGTAGTTGATCACAATAATTCTCGACAATGACATTTACCAAAGAGTGTGTATTCCATACAATTAATCCTTATATCTCGACAATTATCTACGATATTTGTCAGTGGTAGATCTCGTCATTGGGTGTTGTAATTCTAGACAGTTCTGTCACAAAGGTATTTGTCTTAAAAATAGAAAATTGTTATTTCTGCACAACTTTATAAAGTAGTCTACTTTTGCTCATGATAATATAAATATAGCGAAATTGAACTTGCATTTGCTAAGCTGACTACGACATTGATCAATTTTGACAAGAGGGAAGATCCAAAGGTGTGTGCGTGTGTGTATATATATGCAAGGAAATTAGTTTGCAACACAGTTGTATCGTAATTTTTCCTCCAAAACTGTTATAAGTATGGTTATTTGGGTCTTTTCACTTTTGGTTGGTGCACACTGTGCAGTAAATATTATATTATCCTCTTTTTTTAATTCTTTCCATTTCCAACTGTTTTCTAGACTTTTCCAGCTGTCATTCCAGTCAATTAGGACTCCCTCTCTTGTATCTTATTCAAATATCTCTTCAAAACGTTACCAGCTATCTTATATGTTCGGATTTATCCGTTTAAATTTGTGATTCATCAATCACAATTCCTTATATTTACTAGGAAAAAGTTGCCTTTTTATGAGTATCTTTTTAGATATAATATTAAAGTGTTTATAAAGTTAATTAACAGAGTTTGGACCTTTTAACGGCGTTTTTTATGCTTTAGATTATGAAGTAAGAAGCATACAACAACATTTAATTAGAAAAATTATACAGAATACTTGATATAAGACATTCTTGATATAGAAACAATAGATAACAAGTGAAAAGCATTATTATAAATTCACAAGTTTTTTAACAATTATGAATTTATATATTTTATTTGATGGACCTTTTTTGGATCACTACAAGTCCACAAGTTAAGAATTTAAATTGGTGCTTTTACATATATATTATTTTTTTTTTCATTTCACTGCTAATTTTGTTATCGAAATTAATTAATATTTTAGTTTGGATTTTGTTTCTTATTCGTCACCGAGAACTTCAAATATGCAATTTAGTTCATACCAAATTAATGTAAAAGCATTGGATTCTTGATTGAGTATAGAGTACATAACAGAGAACTTCTATGAAACCAGGTGCCTGGTTCCTTATGGAGCCAGGCACCCAATGAAGTGTTTACACTTCACCTGTGCCTGGCTCCATAAGGAACCAGACACCTGGTTTCTTAGAATTTTTGGTACATAATATGCTATATAAAAACATTATATAATTTCTGTGGAGATATAATCCTTGCAACAACCAATGATTACAAGAATTAGTTGAATGAATAACAAGAATTCAAGACTACAATATGAACCAAAGAAATCTTTAAAACTCACTTCTTCTCTTTTATAACCAAAGTGATGGAACAAGAAGTTAAGGCTCAAATTCAATGTCTTAAGTGCACCATCAATGATAACAACACACAAACTAGAACCAATAGGTGAAATCACCCAAGCTAGTTTTACACCCCACAACTCTTCTTTTAGGATCCCATGGTTTTCACAAAGAAAATAGGCTTTTACGTATTGGACTAGAAGACACAGTGATGGCCAGTGATCTTTTAAATCTTCATTCAAAGAAACGAAATTCCATGAATAAGGTAGAAAACAAATCACAAGGAAACCTTTCCAAATGTCATGCAAATCCCGAACCAATCAACCAAAATAGCCTATTACCAATAAAGAAGTAATGGGTCTGCTTGGGTCGACTCATCAAGCAATTTCATAACATGTTTGCTACTAGACAAGCCCTTAAAAGCTATTGGTCATTATTTGTTCTCGGTTGCCAATTGATTGTGAAATAGACATTTAATAATTATCCATTCATCGGCTTTCGCCTATGGATACAAAACCGCATACCACAAAAAATCATCATCGCCCCGAGTTTATTAGGTAGCACAATCTAACAATTTCCATATCACGACCTCCATTGAGTGATTCAATTTAATTGTTGATTGTCCATGAATTCTTCCTTTTTTTTTTTTTGAGGGGGGTTGGGGGAGATGATGAACCTCTATTTTGCCGCTAAAATGACAAAATTGGGGTATTTCTTTAACCCATTCTGAATTTGGGGTGGGATAGGTAGTTATGTAGGTGTAGGGTGATGAATAAATTGTTTATTTTTCATTTGTAATTATTTTTAAATTTTATTTGCTATCTATATAATAATTAAATGAAAGGAGTTGTAGCTCCTCCCCAAGTCATCAAGTCGTGACCACACTTCTCAAGTCTCCTAAACAAATGATCTCCAACACTCTTGTCCCAGCTTGACCGAACCTTCTGCCTGAAGTCTTCCTCAAGGAGCCAATGGTTCTCAAATCTAAACCGGCGATTAGGAGAGTGGGGCTGAGTTGGCCACGATTGGAGCAAGAGAGGTGAGTGGTCCGAGGAGAAAATACCGAGATTTCTTACTTGAGCATCGGGAAAAATAGTCAACCATTCTATTGTAGCCAAAGCCCTATCCAAACATTTTTCAATCCAATTCTTCGTTCCTCGACCTTTAAACTATGTAAACTCATATCCAAACATCCCTAAGTCACAAAGATTACAATCTTTGACCGCCTTACGGAAACCATTCATTAACCAATTCGGACGGCCATGCCGACCATACTTCTCATGGCTGAATAGAATGTCATTAAAGTCTACAGTACACACCCACGAGAGTGACAATGCGGTAGATAACATTCTTAGATGGTCCCAACTCTCTTGACGTCTTGCCTGCTCCAAAATCCCATAGTACCCAGTAAGTCGCCACTTAGGTTGGTTTATTAGAGATACTTCCATATCAATATGATAGCGAGAGTAACTAATCAACGAAGCCATGTACTGATGTTTCTACAAAAAAGCCAACCCGCCACTATGCCCAACATAGTCAACAATAAACACACCTTCATAACCCAATCGATTCTTTATTGATTGCAATTTGTTATTACAAGAAAGAGTTTCAACAAGGAAAATAAAATCGGGCTTATTATTGGACACTAGGTCCAAGAGACCTTGAACTGCAGGTGGATTGCCCAGTCCACAACAATTCCAACTAAGAGTACTCTTGACGATTGGTGGGTCTGCATAGCAGAACCCGCCACGAGCATGTTTTGACCCTGATACTGATCCTCCCCAGCAGCACCCCTATGCACACAAGAACCATTCTTCGTCTCTTACCCTCCACAATAGTCAAGCCCAAGTTATCAAGTTCATTATCATCCAGTAATTCACGGTCACACCCTTTCTGGAATAGTGGATTTTGTTGCATTAATTTAGTTGACATCATATCACCACATTGGTTAAGATCAAAATTCCAGCCATGCCTTCTGTGCCTTTTCCTTTAGAATTTAAAGAAATATTGGGATTGATTGGGAGACTATTATTGTCAACATTCATTTCTTCTCCTTTTCCAAAATTAGCATTAGCACGTGGACTTGATTCTTCCCGAGTCCACCGGTCACCTCCCTGTCCTCCACCCCAACGAGTCAGTGCCCTAAGCCAAGGACCATACGGCCTCTCCAATTGGTCGAATTGCTCAGTCGGCATGTTGAAGAGATGTTCACAAAACTTGTCCGAGTGTCCAATTGTACCGCAAAAAAAAGCAAAACGAAGGCAGCCTCTCATACTTGAATGTTATCCACACCCAATCTCCTCTCGCCTTCTACAGTTTCATCCTACGTTTAATCGGGAGTCAGACATCCATACAAACACGAATACGCAAGAAAGTCTGCCAACCTCCTTTGAAATTATTAGGGTCAGCCAAGAGAAATTCTCGATGAAGTTACCCACATGCACCAAGACTTTCTCCGATCGGAACCCCGCTGGAACGTCATGGATCTGTACCCAGAAGCTTGAATGGAAAAGCTCCACCTTTAATGGATTCTCATTCTCACCCAAACATTTAAGCAGCGAAAGATGTTGATCGAAGGACCATGGGCCACCATCAATAACCCTGCTCATGTCAACCGAATGAAAGAATTGAAATACAAAACACCCTGTCCCCACTTCCTTAATACAGATTCCCTTCACTGGCCTCCATAGGGACGAGAGGGTAGTTTTCATGGCAACAAAATTGATGGATCTCGTCGTGTAGAGACGCCCCACATGGCAAAATCAGAACTCCTCGATTTCTTGTGTTATGTCCTCAGCATCAAGGTCTACCCCTTGTTCCTCATCATCAAGCGTCATTCTAGCATACATGTCTTCAAGAGCCACGGTGAAGATAGCCGGAAAAGCAAAACCTAAAAGTCTCTACTTTCTAGTAGGGAAAGAGAGAAGGAGCGCACCCTCAGTGAGAGGAAAAAACTATTTTTATTTTGAAATGAAATGAAATGCGGAGGGCGAAAACTCGAATGAATAGACTCCATGCAAGAATTGACACGGCTGGGATGGAAGAGTTTAAGCGGGCCCAAGATGCTTATTTTGCAGCTCTCCATCAGAAGGAAATCTACTGGAAACAGCATACCAAAAAGTTCTGGCTCTGTGAAGGGGATGCAAATATGAGATACTTTCACAAGGCTGCCTCTAATCGAAAGAAACACAACCAAGTTCAGCAGCTTAGAAGCTCAGAGGGAGAGTGGGTAACGGATATTAATGAGGTTCAAAATATCATTGTTGGTGATTTTCACAATATTTTTAGCTCTTCCATCACCAATAACTATATTGGGCTGGTAGCTACTCTCGTGGAACTGAAGGTAAAGACAGAATAAAATGAGAAGTTGGTTGCTCCCTTTCATCCCAATGAGATTCAAGATGATGTGTTTGGGATGCACCCCGATAAATTTCCAAGACCAGACGGCTTAAACCCGGCCTTTTTTCAACAATGCTGGGACATTGTGGGAGATGATGTGACTTCGATGTGCTTGAGTTGCCTCTCTCAGAGTAGATTCCTAGCTGACTTGAATAGAACTTCTATTGTTCTCATCCCCAAGAAGAACAACCCTGAAGGCATGCAAGATTTACGGCCCATCTCCCTTTGTAATGTCATATACAAGATGATTGCTAAAGCCTTAGCCAACTGCCTCAAGAAGGTACTTCCCGATATTGTTTTAGCAAATTAGTGTGCTTTTGTTCTGGAGAGGTCTATTACGGACAATATCATTATTGCTTTCGAGTCTCTACACTATATAAAGCGGAAGAATAGACGTAAAAAGGGTTGGCTGCACTTAAAATTGACATTAGTAAGGCGTATGATCGGCTTGAGTGGGGATTTCTGAGGAACGTGATGTCTCGCATGGGATTCCATCCTAAGTGGGTGGAATGGATCCAACTGTGTATTTCTACGGTGAGCTATAATGTTCTTCATGGAGGGGTGGAGCTTGGTCCAATTGTTCCTACTCATGGCTTGCGTCAAGGATGTCAGCTCTCTCCGTACTTAATCATTTTATGTGCCGACAGCTTATCGTCGCTTATTAGACATAATGAGATCTTGGGGGCCATTCTTGGGTGTCAGATTTCTAGAAGTGCTCCTATTATCTCTGACCTTTTCTTTGCCGATGATACCCTTCTTTTCTTTAGAGCTAATCAACACTATTAAGGAGATCCTCCATCAATATGAGAGTGAATCTGGACAGGCTGTTAATCTGCATAAATCCACTATTTGCTTTAGCTCTAATGTCGAAAATGAGAGGTGTATTAGCACTCGGTCTGCTTTGGGTATTAATATGTTTCAGGAGCATGATAAGTATCTCAGCTTACCTTCTATGGTATGGAAGAAGAAAAAAGAACTCTTTGTATTCGTGAAGGATAGAGTCTGGAAACGAGTTCAGGGTTGGAAAGAGAAATTGTTCTCTGGAGCAGAAAAAGAAATAATGTTAATGACAGTGGCCCAAGCTATGCCAAACTACATCATGAGTGTGTTTCTTCTACCAAATCAACTTTGTGAGGAGGTTGAAAGAATTATGAACAGATTTTGGTGGCAATCTAAGCAAGGGAACACAAAAGGGATCAATTGGATGAGCTGGGAGAGAATGTGCACACCCAAAAACAGAGGTGGACTCGGGTTTAAGAAATTGCACGACACTAATGTTGCTCTTTTGGCTAAGCATGGGTTGAAATTCTTGGCTGACTCAAATGCCTTAGTATCTCGGGTTTTCAAGGCTCGGTATTTCCCTTCTTCCAATTTTCTTGAAGCAAAGCTGGGGTATAATCTGAGTTACATTTGGAGGAGCATCCTATCAGCGCAACGGTTGTAGATGGCATGTTGGGAGGGGAAACCGGATCCGGGTATGGAAAGACCCTTCACTCCTCAATCATGATCCCGACTTCATCACTTCAAACATGATCCCGGAGGGCCAGGAAATCACAGTTAACCAACTTATGCTTGAAGGGAGTGCTGGCTGGATATAGATCTTATTAAGGATCTATTCAACGAGAATGACTGTAAATTGATTTTAAGTATTCCTTTGAGCACGAGAGTTATTAATGATCAAGTGACGTGTTTGTTTGATCGAAAAGGGACCTATACCGTTCATAGTGGATACTCTCGACTGATGATGGCAAGATTCACTCAAAATCTACCACCTACTGATCCCCTTTGGCAGAAACTTTGGCGCATTAAAGTCCCGAGCAAGGTCTGAAATTTCCTTTGGCGTGCTTTATCCATGGTTGTTCCCACTCGTGACTTGTTGAGTGCTAGAAGGGTCCTAGTTGAGACTTGCTATCCGGTGTGTCAAAGGGAGGAGGGTTCAATCCTTCATTGTTTGGTTTGGTGTAATTTTGCACAGAGAATTTGGACGGCAGTTGGCTGTAACATGATTCATCCAGGAGACTCGGTGTTCAATCAATGGTTGTTTAAAATGTTCGAAGCGAATGGAGATTCCTTTGAACTCATCGGTATGATTTGTTGGGCAATCTGGAGGAATAGGAACTAAACAGTTTGGAACCTCTCTTCATTCTCGGTCTTTAAGACTACGAAGCTGGCTCGAGTCTCTTTACAACAATAGCAACAAACACAACGGCACCAGACTCCAAACAATAATTCTGTTATGACAAGCGAAGGTAGAAGATGGCAACCTCCAATCCATGGTTCTCTTAAGCTTAATGTGGATGCCACCCTTTTCCATGACCAAAGCAAGACGGGGATCGGTATGATTGTGCGTGAAGCTCATGGTGCCTTCAAAGCCTCCCTGGTAGTATCAATAAGAGGGGACTACGAGCCTTCACTTGCAGAAGCACTTGGAGTCGGGGAAGCATTGTCACGGATCAAGGAGAAATTCCAAAGCAACATCATGGTTGAGATGGATGCATATGAGGTATACTGTGCACTTAACAATAATCTTAAGGAAGCATCATCCTTTGGAATGATCATTGAAGATTGTCGGTCTTTAGCTAGCGAGTTACAACGGGTGAACTTTACCTGGGTTAGGAGATCTGCGAATTGTGCTGCTCACGCTTTGGCTAGAGCGGCTTATTCCACGTCAGATTCGTTAGAGTGGCATATCGTTCCTCCTGTGTTTATTTCTGATATAAATGTTTCTGATTCTAAGAGTGAATAAACTTATTTGTGTAAAAAAAAAAAATGAAAGGAGTTACGGTAACTTTTTACCGCCGTTTTCTGCCAAAAAACTGTGTGGTATTGTGAATTTTTTAATTTTTTTAAATTTTTTTATTCACTTGTGCCTTATCCATTCACCATTTTGAAATAAGATTCACTATTAAATTTAATAACTAATAGATAATTATAATTATTTAATTGTTTAAATTATAGAAAAATTTGATTATCCAATTGTCTAAGATATCTTGAATTAATAGAAAAAATTAAATATATTTATATCGTTAGTTTAAGTTAATTGAAAATTATAATTGTAATTTTTTCTTAATTTTTCCCCTTACAAATGAATATATTAATAATTACAAATATTTTATATATGACTACTTTTATGTATTACTAATTTATATAATATTCTTGCTATCTGACTTTATTGGTTTCGAATAAGAAATATTTTCGCAGCACACGTAACCGCCCAACTAGCAATTATTTCGTACAATACCATTTATCTAAATTAGTGCGAAAAATAAAATGACATTTATTTGCTTTAATGATAAAAATCGGGTTAATATTTACTATATGTTATAGTTACCTTATGATGATAAGAAAAAAATTACATTATTATCTGGTTAATGTTAAAAATTAATTATTCTTTGTTGAGTAACATAACCTTACAAAATTTCACCATACCAAAAAAATAAAAGAAAAAAAAAAGAAAGAAAAGAAAAAAATTTTATTTATTTTTTAAATAATTTGATAGGTTTTCTTCTTGTGAAATGCACTGGTGAAAATCTTGTTATTACTTAAAGAGCAATATATAACTATCGTTCTTATTTTTTTAGAGTAATAAAGATCATTCTAATGAGATTAAGTTATGTTTATGGACAAAAGTGGTACATAAGAATCTTATGTGGGAATTTATGAAGTGTTGGTTTCATGACATTGAAAAAAATAGAATATGAGACTCATCTGGTACAAAATATAAAGTTGATGATTATATGTAAAATTTACTTTATCATATACATTTTTTGTTATACGTACATTGTTTAATATTTTAGACGAATTTTTAACGTACAAAGTGTTAGGTTGACACGAATAATTTGACATATCATCATTAAAAAAAAATCATTCATAAAATGTACATACCAACGAAAAGTTTTGATATGAATAATTTGACATAAAATGGTTATTGTGTTTAGTTAATATATTGAAAATTTATAATAACTTTATTACTGGCATAATATTAAGTGATCTTAGATTGCAATGCATGAGTAAAAATCTCGGTCCGGCTATGGAAACTTCACATCTCCTCTTACGGAGCTCAAACTGCCACGTGGCTGCATTGTGCAGCCACGTGGCAG